>JADIIY010000140.1:0-15537 GCA_027604245.1 Boothiomyces sp. JEL0838 | reverse complement strand
TAACCTCGAAATCCTTCACCAGAAAACTAGCCCAAAAGGAATCTCTCTGGCGCAAATACCTAAACATTAGATCGAGAACAGCTTTCTGCGGTACTGTCTAAAGTCTTAAGGCGGTTGGATAGTGAACATGGGGCAGCTTGCGTTGACCAATATTTCCACCGCTCGGAAGCGCATAATTTGCTACCAACAGAACAGATTCCAAAGCGCAGGTTCAACTGTTGGGTTTGTCTTACGTGGAATTTTTTTAATTGTTTGTTTATATTGCGGCAGGGGTTTGTTTATTAAAAGACGGTTTGACACGCAGGGTGGAATGAAATAAGATAACAATTTTGATCTCAACCACACATTGCCACAATGAAAATATCAACAAAGTCGAGATTGCTAGTCCTGCTCCCGATACTTTTGATTGCAGCCTATATTCTGTGGGACGAGCAACCTGCGTCTGCTGCGAAAGCTGAAAAGCCTTCCGCTGAATGTCTCCATGAACCACGGAAAATCGTTGGACCGATGGACAACGACTGGCTGGTAGAAAAGCTCTAATGTAGATGCTTGCCAAACAGATTATGGATAAGGATCACCACTTTGCAATGATGAGATTTGCAGACGGAGAACAGGCTGTTATTGACCGACGGCCATTGGTTTCACAGCAAGACAGCTGGGTTTACAAGGGAGGAGAGCAGTCAATGCTATCCACTGATTTGGCCAGTACCTTGAAAGGACACTACGGCCAGCCGGTCTACTATGGACTGTCCGGAGATGAAAACGTTCCCTCGCTGAACTACTTCCTGTCTCATACTGAGCAGAATTTGGACTATATCACATACTCGAACGTGTTTGTAAATTCCAACTACAAAAGAACCAGAAATATGTGGAAGAAGATCCAGGCCGGAGAGGCAGGACCAGTAGTAATTTTCGCAAGCAAAGAGAGCAGAACAAATGCCCAGTCGTTTGTGACGCTGCAGGAGTACCTGGAATGTCCCGATGACGGTTTGGATTGGTACGAAACGCATCACAAAGAAATCAAAAAAGAGTGGGAAAGGCTTGCAAAAAAGTATACAGACACCCTGTTCATAATGTCCTGCGGGCCATTGACTAATATCGGGGTTCACACCATGTGGAATCTCAACAACAGAAACAAGTATATCGATTTTGGTTCAAGCGTTGACGAGGTGCTGAAAGGCAGAAAAACACGACCATACATGGATGACGGTAATTTCTACAGCACCCAGTTTGACTCTGCATTCAAGCTTGACGCTGAAGGCAAGGCCGTCATGCTTCCGGGTTATTTCTATTAGTAAAGTTTTAATATGACAAATCGACTTTTACAAGTGCTAAGCATTGGGTAACCAGTGTTATCAGCCTATGCTTACAGCTGATCTGCACCGAAACAATTTGGAGACAGCTTGGGACTGAGCAGCCAGCTTTTGAGAATATTCGAAGGATATGCGGCGATCAGAATACCCACTCCCACACTTGCAGCTACCAAGCAGGTTCGCTCCCCAAAAGCACGGCCAGAATGCCAAGTTTATGCATAAATTCAGAGCTATCTTGATCCCGAGAATTTTGCCTAGTGTGAACGGTTTCTTGAGCAACAGGCAGTGGAAAGTGTTGATTGAATCTTCCTGGTGCTGGGACGCACTTTTCAGAAGGGGTGTTCAAACTGAGAGTGCCGCTATCGCAATGCTGGCTGGTAAACAGACCAACGCACCTCTGGCTCTCTGTCTTGCTCCGATCAAGCACGCTTGTCTCAAACGACCAAGCAATAAGCAGGCAAGCCCCAGTGAACACCTTTGGAATTTGTGACAATTACTATAGATGCGAACCACTGTCTGATTGCGATTTAGAGTCTGCCTTATTGTGATGCGAATAGAAATGTGCATTTAATTGTTTATTTTTTCGCGTTAAACTTTCAAAATGGCAATGGGTTCAATCAAGTTCAGACGTAATCTGCACTAACGCAGGGAAATTTCACGCTGTTTTTGGAGTAGTCCTTATTTTGCTTTCCGTGGCAATAATCTGTACAACCGGACTGTCACCAGTCAATATTGGCGATCTGGTTCCCGTAAATCCAGACACTGCTCCACAAGAGCAGGGTGCCGGTCAGCAGACGGAAATAACTCAGAATAGAATCTTAGTAACTGGCGAAGAAGAGCTGCCCCAGCACGATCACAAAGAAGCAGTCAATCTCTTTGAGCTGCACAAACCGCTGCATTTTGCCAGAGACTCTCCGCCAGATATGTGTGTGATTCTATTGTCTTGCAAAAGACCTTTGTTGCTTAAACGGACAGTCTCGGCATTTGTCAGCTACATGCACACGAACGAACCAAATATCACCTACGAGATGATTTTGTGGGACAATGGCAGCGAGCGCGATCTGCTGCGAGATTATATACAAACGCTGCCGATCGACCGGTTCATTTTCTCTCGCGTGAATGTAGGCATTGCCTATGCGTTCGACCAGTTGATCTTTCAGCAGTGCCGGTCTCCTTACATTCTGTCGCTGGAGGAGGACTGGGAAGTTGGGCCTGGATTTGACCATATGCCGCTGATACAAATGGCGATGAACGTAATAGACACCGACGAAAAGGTTTTAGAGGTTTGGCTGCGATACGATAGCGAAGAGTACAAGAAAATAAACGAAACGCAATGGATGCTTACGCCTTCGATGGAGAACATCCAGGGCGATATTGATCAGGGGCAGGTAATGTATCATCGGCAACAGGGAGATCCTGACAACACCGTGTCGGGCGCTGGATCGTATACAAATGGAGCCTCGCTGAAATCCAAAGCGAGACTTGAGCAGATTGGGCGGTTTCAACCACCGCCATCCGACACAAACGGAGAAACATGGTTTCAAATGAAGGTTAACAAGGCTGGATATGCGTGCGCTCACCTGTGCATGGTCCAAAGCAGCGATATTAAGCTTAGAAATCGGTGCAGCGAAAGCGAACGGGGAGTGGACTTGCCACCCATGTTTGTCCATATTGGGACCAATGGACGCTCCCCAGGACACCAAGACTAATAAAAACATTATTTCTGTGCTGGCATTCACTTGCTTGCAGGCATATTGCCGGTCAGACACATATATTCACCCCAAAGATAGATGAGCAATGTCCGCGTGCTGTAGTTTGTCGGAGATAGCCCGTGTGGCTCGTGTTTGTTTAAAAGTGCAGCGCGACCAGTTATGGTTTTGTTGAGAATGGCAATCAAAGTAATCAAATCGCGCAGTAAGTTCAATTTAACTCTGATAAATCGCAAATACTATTAATCACAGCAGTGGTCTTTATTGTCTATTGCGTCTCCAGCATGGTTCGAAATTTTTCGTCCAGCTCTGGTTTACAAGAATCGAACAGTGACCAACATAGCTGTGCATACAACAGACCCGATCAAAATTTGAAAGAGTGGAGTGACAACCCCCCAGGTAAGTTGGACTAAGATTCAGTAAAAGTAGTGGTGTATGCTTCTGATGAACGGGAAAAGTTTTGCAGGATGGCTCGATCGGTCCTGGTGGAAAAGATCCCACTGCTAGTTGGGGGGTATGGCCCAGGTCCCCGCGAAGAAGAAGCCAAGCAAGCAAAGCCAAACAGGTTTGTTGAGATGGCGAAGGCAGAGGCAAGCAAGAACCCAAACCAAATCCTGGTGTTTGCCGATGCATTTGATGTTTTTTTGCAGCAGCCAATGGACTACATTGTGGACGAATTTGTTAAAATGGACGTGAAGGTTCTTTACAGTGCAGAAAAGAATTGCTGGCCGTACATCAAAGACCAAGAATCCATCGATGCAATGTGCAGCCTTTTCCCCGGCGACCCAGAAATGATTGCAATCTATGCCCCTGATCCGTCTCCGAAATGGCTCAATTCTGGTGCAATGATGTGCAGAGCGTCGGATTGCGCACAGTGGTTTCAAGAAACAATGTCCAACACTCCAAAATACCACGCGGAAAACGATCAAGCGCGAGCATACGACCTGTGTATCAAGTGGGGAGAAAGGTGCACACTAGACTACCGTGAAAAAATATTCAAGAGCATGTGGGTTTCTCTGGACGATATGCAGTATATTGGCGGCAAGTATGTGAACGTAAAAACCAACACAACGCCAGCGTTCATGCACTTTAATGGCGGGATGCCAGAGTTTTCGAGCTGGGAAGGAAAGGTTTGGAACAGAAAAACCAACGTCAAGCTGCAAAACATTGAGTTTCACGGAAATTCCTTCTACTCTGCTGGATATGAATACCTTTGTTCAAAGTTTGGCAGTTTTCCTTACCGAGACTGATTAATACGTAGATAATATATCTTTAACCCTGCTACTTGTTTTTATTTCGCAACCTGTGCATTTCTGTTTCTGAAACACAGGTGTCGAAAATGATCATGCCATCGATCTGATAAACAAACGGCTTATAAAATTCCAGACTCCAAGTGTTGAAATTGAGGACACTAACCTCGAAATCCTTCACCAGAAAACTAGCCCAAAAGGAATCTCTCTGGTGCAAATACCTAAACATTAGATCGAGAACAGCTTTCTGCGGTACTGTCTAAAGTCTTAAGGCGGTTGGATAGTGAACATGGGGCAGCTTGCGTTGACCAATATTTCCACCGCTCGGAAGCGCATAATTTGCTACCAACAGAACAGATTCCAAAGCGCAGGTTCAACTGTTGGGTTTGTCTTACGTGGAATTTTTTTAATTGTTTGTTTATATTGCGGCAGGGGTTTGTTTATTAAAAGACGGTTTGACACGCAGGGTGGAATGAAATAAGATAACAATTTTGATCTCAACCACACATTGCCACAATGAAAATATCAACAAAGTCGAGATTGCTAGTCCTGCTCCCGATACTTTTGATTGCAGCCTATATTCTGTGGGACGAGCAACCTGCGTCTGCTGCGAAAGCTGAAAAGCCTTCCGCTGAATGTCTCCATGAACCACGGAAAATCGTTGGACCGATGGACAACGACTGGCTGGTAGAAAAGCTCTAATGTAGATGCTTGCCAAACAGATTATGGATAAGGATCACCACTTTGCAATGATGAGATTTGCAGACGGAGAACAGGCTGTTATTGACCGACGGCCATTGGTTTCACAGCAAGACAGCTGGGTTTACAAGGGAGGAGAGCAGTCAATGCTATCCACTGATTTGGCCAGTACCTTGAAAGGACACTACGGCCAGCCGGTCTACTATGGACTGTCCGGAGATGAAAATGTTCCCTCGCTGAACTACTTCCTGTCTCACACTGAGCAGAATTTGGACTATATCACATACTCGAACGTGTTTGTAAATTCCAACTACAAAAGAACCAGAAATATGTGGAAGAAGATCCAGGCCGGAGAGGCAGGACCAGTAGTAATTTTCGCAAGCAAAGAGAGCAGAACAAATGCCCAGTCGTTTGTGACGCTGCAGGAGTACCTGGAATGTCCCGATGACGGTTTGGATTGGTACGAAACGCATCACAAAGAAATCAAAAAAGAGTGGGAAAGGCTTGCAAAAAAGTATACAGACACCCTGTTCATAATGTCCTGCGGGCCATTGACTAATATCGGGGTTCACACCATGTGGAATCTCAACAACAGAAACAAGTATATCGATTTTGGTTCAAGCGTTGACGAGGTGCTGAAAGGCAGAAAAACACGACCATACATGGATGACGGTAATTTCTACAGCACCCAGTTTGACTCTGCATTCAAGCTTGACGCTGAAGGCAAGGCCGTCATGCTTCCGGGTTATTTCTATTAGTAAAGTTTTAATATGACAAATCGACTTTTACAAGTGCTAAGCATTGGGTAACCAGTGTTATCAGCCTATGCTTACAGCTGATCTGCACCGAAACAATTTGGAGACAGCTTGGGACTGAGCAGCCAGCTTTTGAGAATATTCGAAGGATATGCGGCGATCAGAATACCCACTCCCACACTTGCAGCTACCAAGCAGGTTCGCTCCCCAAAAGCACGGCCAGAATGCCAAGTTTATGCATAAATTCAGAGCTATCTTGATCCCGAGAATTTTGCCTAGTGTGAACGGTTTCTTGAGCAACAGGCAGTGGAAAGTGTTGATTGAATCTTCCTGGTGCTGGGACGCACTTTTCAGAAGGGGTGTTCAAACTGAGAGTGCCGCTATCGCAATGCTGGCTGGTAAACAGACCAACGCACCTCTGGCTCTCTGTCTTGCTCCGATCAAGCACGCTTGTCTCAAACGACCAAGCAATAAGCAGGCAAGCCCCAGTGAACACCTTTGGAATTTGTGACAATTACTATAGATGCGAACCACTGTCTGATTGCGATTTAGAGTCTGCCTTATTGTGATGCGAATAGAAATGTGCATTTAATTGTTTATTTTTTCGCGTTAAACTTTCAAAATGGCAATGGGTTCAATCAAGTTCAGACGTAATCTGCACTAACGCAGGGAAATTTCACGCTGTTTTTGGAGTAGTCCTTATTTTGCTTTCCGTGGCAATAATCTGTACAACCGGACTGTCACCAGTCAATATTGGCGATCTGGTTCCCGTAAATCCAGACACTGCTCCACAAGAGCAGGGTGCCGGTCAGCAGACGGAAATAACTCAGAATAGAATCTTAGTAACTGGCGAAGAAGAGCTGCCCCAGCACGATCACAAAGAAGCAGTCAATCTCTTTGAGCTGCACAAACCGCTGCATTTTGCCAGAGACTCTCCGCCAGATATGTGTGTGATTCTATTGTCTTGCAAAAGACCTTTGTTGCTTAAACGGACAGTCTCGGCATTTGTCAGCTACATGCACACGAACGAACCAAATATCACCTACGAGATGATTTTGTGGGACAATGGCAGCGAGCGCGATCTGCTGCGAGATTATATACAAACGCTGCCGATCGACCGGTTCATTTTCTCTCGCGTGAATGTAGGCATTGCCTATGCGTTCGACCAGTTGATCTTTCAGCAGTGCCGGTCTCCTTACATTCTGTCGCTGGAGGAGGACTGGGAAGTTGGGCCTGGATTTGACCATATGCCGCTGATACAAATGGCGATGAACGTAATAGACACCGACGAAAAGGTTTTAGAGGTTTGGCTGCGATACGATAGCGAAGAGTACAAGAAAATAAACGAAACGCAATGGATGCTTACGCCTTCGATGGAGAACATCCAGGGCGATATTGATCAGGGGCAGGTAATGTATCATCGGCAACAGGGAGATCCTGACAACACCGTGTCGGGCGCTGGATCGTATACAAATGGAGCCTCGCTGAAATCCAAAGCGAGACTTGAGCAGATTGGGCGGTTTCAACCACCGCCATCCGACACAAACGGAGAAACATGGTTTCAAATGAAGGTTAACAAGGCTGGATATGCGTGCGCTCACCTGTGCATGGTCCAAAGCAGCGATATTAAGCTTAGAAATCGGTGCAGCGAAAGCGAACGGGGAGTGGACTTGCCACCCATGTTTGTCCATATTGGGACCAATGGACGCTCCCCAGGACACCAAGACTAATAAAAACATTATTTCTGTGCTGGCATTCACTTGCTTGCAGGCATATTGCCGGTCAGACACATATATTCACCCCAAAGATAGATGAGCAATGTCCGCGTGCTGTAGTTTGTCGGAGATAGCCCGTGTGGCTCGTGTTTGTTTAAAAGTGCAGCGCGACCAGTTATGGTTTTGTTGAGAATGGCAATCAAAGTAATCAAATCGCGCAGTAAGTTCAATTTAACTCTGATAAATCGCAAATACTATTAATCACAGCAGTGGTCTTTATTGTCTATTGCGTCTCCAGCATGGTTCGAAATTTTTCGTCCAGCTCTGGTTTACAAGAATCGAACAGTGACCAACATAGCTGTGCATACAACAGACCCGATCAAAATTTGAAAGAGTGGAGTGACAACCCCCCAGGTAAGTTGGACTAAGATTCAGTAAAAGTAGTGGTGTATGCTTCTGATGAACGGGAAAAGTTTTGCAGGATGGCTCGATCGGTCCTGGTGGAAAAGATCCCACTGCTAGTTGGGGGGTATGGCCCAGGTCCCCGCGAAGAAGAAGCCAAGCAAGCAAAGCCAAACAGGTTTGTTGAGATGGCGAAGGCAGAGGCAAGCAAGAACCCAAACCAAATCCTGGTGTTTGCCGATGCATTTGATGTTTTTTTGCAGCAGCCAATGGACTACATTGTGGACGAATTTGTTAAAATGGACGTGAAGGTTCTTTACAGTGCAGAAAAGAATTGCTGGCCGTACATCAAAGACCAAGAATCCATCGATGCAATGTGCAGCCTTTTCCCCGGCGACCCAGAAATGATTGCAATCTATGCCCCTGATCCGTCTCCGAAATGGCTCAATTCTGGTGCAATGATGTGCAGAGCGTCGGATTGCGCACAGTGGTTTCAAGAAACAATGTCCAACACTCCAAAATACCACGCGGAAAACGATCAAGCGCGAGCATACGACCTGTGTATCAAGTGGGGAGAAAGGTGCACACTAGACTACCGTGAAAAAATATTCAAGAGCATGTGGGTTTCTCTGGACGATATGCAGTATATTGGCGGCAAGTATGTGAACGTAAAAACCAACACAACGCCAGCGTTCATGCACTTTAATGGCGGGATGCCAGAGTTTTCGAGCTGGGAAGGAAAGGTTTGGAACAGAAAAACCAACGTCAAGCTGCAAAACATTGAGTTTCACGGAAATTCCTTCTACTCTGCTGGATATGAATACCTTTGTTCAAAGTTTGGCAGTTTTCCTTACCGAGACTGATTAATACGTAGATAATATATCTTTAACCCTGCTACTTGTTTTTATTTCGCAACCTGTGCATTTCTGTTTCTGAAACACAGGTGTCGAAAATGATCATGCCATCGATCTGATAAACAAACGGCTTATAAAATTCCAGACTCCAAGTGTTGAAATTGAGGACACAGACTGCTGAAATGCAGATACTTTGATCCGTATTTTCATCAAAGTTTAATCAGTTGCAGTGCATCCTGGAGTTGGTTGGTTGGCTGTCAAATACTATCACAAATTTTAAAGAATTGCACCTTGGTTGTCACTACTGGGAGAGTTGTGGCTAGATGAAACACAGTGTCAAGAATGACGCAAAGAATGATCTGACTGCTGATAAACCAACTAGAATGAATGGTATGGATCACGATGTCTAATCATTATTATGGTGAAACAGAGTTGTATATAAATAGAGATGAACATGTTTACAATAACATTTAAATTTTTGTGCCTTATACTCAACTGGCTTCCAATTAGCTACTGAAATATCAGCTGAAGTGCGTGGTTATAATTGCACAACATTTTGAAGTAGTAAGAAGCTAAATAATCAAAATAGTAATCAGAATGTTATTTCAAAAACCTATGGACATAATTTAATATCCCAAGTTCTATACTAAACGCAAGGTGAGCAGATACCAATTCGTTATCAAAGCCAGATATTTCCCATAGGACTTTTTCTGTATTGTATCCCTGTACGTATTCATAGATGATACCAGCAGTGGCCAAATAGTGCATTGAACAAACCGCCAATCCCATGACAAGAGAAGAAGCAAATACAGCATGTCTAGAACGGAGGAAAAACAGGATCCATAACGCAACTGTCGCAACTACTGACGCAACTATTATAGATAAACTTAGATGAATAGGATTCATGGTCATTTTTACGTTTTCTATCCTCATTGCTGCCATTCCACAATAGTGCATTCCAGCGACACCGAATCCAGTCAACACTCCACCAAGAACAAATATAGCCTGATTCTTTTTAGATAATGAAAAAAAAGTGTATTTTTGTAGATATTTGCGAGCATCCATTTCCATTTTCATTTTTACCATCAACCTTTTCAAAGCAGTTTGTTTTGTTTTCGGAATTCGAATAGATAGATTGCTCCTCATTGCAACCTTTTTCTTTTCCGTGGTTGATTGTAATGGAGATTCGTTGAACTTGGAAGACATTTCTTCTGAATCCACCAGCTCTGCATTGAATGACGGCTTTTTATCTACTTCATTTGGGGAAACGGGAGTAACAGGTGTTTTTTGCTCGTCCTTGTCGCTGTCTAGCATTTCATTGGAAATGTTCTGCACATTGGGATTAAACAACCCAAATGCCCAAGCTGCAGTAAGTAATCCGAAATAGACTGACAAAACCCCAATGAAAAGGGATAATGTTGTGTATAGAACATTTAAATTCAGTGGCACATAGTACGAATTATTCAACAGTCCTTGAGCCAAAATTGCTGCTTCTTGGTCAAGTAAGCTATCAGGAATCACAAAAAAGGATAGCGAGTGGATACCTATAAAGTGCATTCCCCATATACCACACGCTCCTAGGGCTATCGCAGCAATTAACATATTCAGAAAAGTCATTTTGGCGTCTGTCATCTTGTCAAGGAACGATTTTTGATTGTCCGCCAAACTGAAACTAGATTTTTTCAGTGCTGTGTTGTTCTTTCCAATTTGTGAGCTGGATCCTGCTTTTCTGTCTAATTTTCGTTCCACTAGCACTCTTAGCAAATGGCAAATAACTTCAATTGACGTGAATGCACCAAACACCGCAGCCCAGAACGATATAAATACTATGAGCCAGTCCCAGCTCACTGCTACATACATTTGTACGATTTTTAAAACAGTAAAAAGCTTTGCGTTTAATGACGTAGTAAAAAACGGAACATTCTCCTTTAATGTCCCTCAATATCAACTCAAGGGTCGGAAATAGTGTTTGGATATTTCCTTGAAATGTGTTGCAATAATAATGTACCCCAATTTAACGAGTACTATGCAAAAATGAGTTACTAATTTACAAGGAATATTAACGATATTTATTATTCAAAAATTTAGCAAGAAATTCCACAGATAGAGTAAACTTCATCAACACATTGCGAGTCCCACTTGGTCTTTCCACAGTAGCTATCTTGGTCAATAATTTGAGCAGCGCAAGGATCGCAAGATGCCTTCAATTTGGAACCAGTTACGCAAATATCGTGTGCGCAAGCAGATGGAGCTTGAGTTGGAGTAGGAGTTGGCTTGGATGGAACGGTAGTAGTTGGAACTGGGACAACAGTGGTCTTTGGTGGTGGGGCAACAGTAGTCTTTGGTGGTGGGGCAACAGTGGTCTTTGGTGGTGGTGGAGGGCCAGAAGATTTTGGAACAATACATGCGCTGTCCTTGTTGGAGAATTCAGCTTGGATAACATAAGTGTTTCCATCTCCACCAACAATCTTTCCTTGTTGTGCGTTACAGATATCTCCGATTTCACCATTGTTAGAATCATACCAAGCCAATGGAGCAGAGTTTCCGGTAGCCAAACCAACAGCTGGATCAGTAGTAGCTTCAATCAATTCGTGGGAAGCAACAGAGCACAAGTTGTTGAATGGGTTAGAGTCAGAACCACATCCACCAGCGCAAGCACCTCCTTGATCTGGGATAACACCATAAAAGACATATCCGTTTCCTTGTTTAATGGTACCGTGGTAAGCACAGAACTCTTGGCAGGAAGAGCTTCCGCCTTGGGTGATGGAAACACCTGGGGCAAAGTGGAAAGCATAGTAAGTGTTTTCATCAGCAGCTGGAACGCTTCCTTGTGAAATCAAGTTTTGAAGAGCCTTTTGGATGTCTGAATCATCAATAGTTCCAGTTGCACCATCAGGGTAATCGAAAGATCCGATGAATGATCCACGTCCAATGTTTTGGGTTGGAGTGTTGTATTGAGACAACATGTCAAACAAAGCAGAGTCGGTTACACCAGTGTAGAATTGGTTGATTTTAGATGCGTATTGAACATTGGATTGGCCTCCCCAGAAGATGGTGAATACTTTGACGTTTGGAATAACTGGACCTCCATAGTAGTTCAACTTTGCACCAGCTGGAGCAGCAGCGTTCTTAAGAGCAAAAGTCTTTGGGCCAGATTTTGGATGAATAGCATTTGGTTTGGATTTGTGGTGTAATGCATTTGGTTTACTTCCATTGCTTGTTCCAGCCAAGGCAAGGGTTGCGAGAGTGATTGCAGACAAGAATTTCATTTTATTGTATTAGATTTTTTGAAAATGATGTTTCTATTTATATGCTCCGCTACATGCGTATGAACGGCATATTTGTCTGAGACTGCCGCGGTTAGCATGCTGTTACCCGACCTGTAAAAATGTAAGTGATAGATCAAATACACTCTCTTTAAAAAAAAGGAAAGCGGTCAAAGAGAACTCGGATTATTTATTAGGGTAATCATCCACCTAGTTTGTTACCAATTAGTTGAATGATTATGTGTGAGAGCTGAATTCTGAATTCTGGATCGGTCCCTGAAATCCTTTTTCTGGTTACCCACGTTGAAGCCATGCGAAGTCCCGAGTGGGAAGGATCTAACTGAAACAAATTGTCTAAAATGATTATGTATTTCAATAACTCAAAAAAGGCAACTGGTGTGAATTAATGGAATATTATTCAATTCGTGAATGGAGAGGTTTTACCAAAATTTCCCTGTATTTTTTCGGCTCCCATCACAATTTGGAGATCGTGTCCCCAAACAAAAAGCACATTGAGTCTCTGGTGATTCACCGGCGGGTATTGAATGAGGGCTCATTACGAAAGTCGTCTAGTACATCAACAAGAATGAATGACTGCCATTATTGTGAGGAGAGGTAGTATGACAGGTTTAGCAATGTTATTTATTATTACGGCCGTTAGATATTTTTCAAGAGACACAAGTGAATATGATGAGCAACAATGGAAACAGACATTGCATGATAAAAACAAGTTGGTTCACATTGATCAATGGAATGCTTGGCATGGAGCCATGCGGTTTAGTGAATGTCAACCTCTAACCCCAAGAAAGTGTACAGTTATGCATAAATGGCTGGTAACTAGACTTTAAACTGGCTGGAAATGAAATTCTCCCTCTTTAATCGGCAGGATGCAAGGCGCTTGTAAGCGCTCCTCCAGCCGAATTTTAGACAATATGATTAACTTGAACTGTTTCTGCGTCTCAGAATTTGCAGCACAGTACTTGATCAACAGGAAATGGCGAAATATGATGCAGTAATAACTGTACGGTATCCAGGGTCTTTTATCAATTAGTACAACTTTTTCCCGCCAGCCGTTTCCGCTCACTATTCAGTTAACAATGATGATGTATGCAATCAAGAAAAACATCCTTATTTTCATTTTTCCGAACCTTCCCTTCCTGTTATTTAGCTGGAACGTGTGGTAATCAGAAAAAACTCGAATGGCGAACGCACTGGATATACTCACCCTGGTCATATTTATACTATGCATGTACTTTACGCTTGTTCCATTCCGGATTCCTTTCACTAAATTTTACCTTAATTTGGCTACAACGCCCCCAATTTCAGTAATATTATTACTCGCAACAACATGCATACCGTTTTCTGTGGTGATAGATGGTATTCTGGGATCGGATAGCATAAAGCCGTACAATATCTTGGCATTATTTTTCGGATTAGCGTACATTGCCCTGTCTTTGGAATCTACCGGGTTGCTAAAAGCTTGTGCTATTTTGGTAGCTAAAAAGGGTGGGTCGTCAACATTCAAAACCTTTACATATATATACTTGCTGTGCTTGGTATTGTCTGTATTGATGGGAAATGACCCTGTCATTCTATCTGCGACTTCTTTTCTGGTCCATTACTCACACGCAACCAATATGGATTTGATTCCACTCCTGTTTGCTGAATTTTCTAGTTCAAATATTGGTAGTATGGTATTCTTTTTTGGGAATCCAACCAATGTTGTGATTTGTGAAGGGTTTCATTTTGGGTACCTAACCTTTACAGCATACATGATTGGTCCATTTATAGCTTGCTCTTTAGTATGTTTTGCTGTGCTGTGGTTCCAGTTCAAGTGGATGCCTGTCAAGCCCATTGAATCAGTCCCAACAGAAATACAGATGGAAGACGTTCAACAAGCAGTTGGGTCTCAAGAGCAATTTAACCAAGTAGAAGTTGAAATAGTTGAGGAATCACTTGTAAGAGTGCTGTCCAAGGTGAAGCGGCAATCTTCGGCCTCTATTAAAGAAAACGCACTAACAGATCCTTTTGGCGCGGCAGTAGGAACAGTAATGTTTTTGGCATGTGTAATAGTAATTATCGGTGCATCATTTGTCAACGTTGAAGTTTGGCTGATTTCAATCCCATTTGCCATCCTGAAGGCACTATTTGACATCAGTTGGGATTTATATAGAAGATACAAAAACATTCCCATAGTTATTCAAGAATCTAGGGACTCTCATCCTCACAAATTTTTCCCTGCCTTTCATTCCAAAATGCAGGAAGTGGTCCCAACGTTCTATCAGACTTGCACAAGACTTCCATTTCCACTGATATCCTTTTTATTGTCTCAATTTATCATTGTGCAGTCACTTTCTTTTAGGAATTGGATATCTACATTTGCCTACTATATGGAGTTTGCCACTGTCAATTTACCCACCACTGCATTCGTCTTTGGTATATTGACAGCTATTTTGTGCGCGATAGCTGGTACCAATATCTTGGCAACTATTCTAATCGCCAAAACAATCCTCGCGATGAATATGGACGATAAAACTATTAAAACTGCATCACTTGTGTTAGCTGTGGGATCAAACATTGGAGCCGTTGGATTTGTATTTGCTGCCTCTTTGGCTGGACTGCTCTGGAAAGGAATATTGGTGGAAAACAAGGTATTGATTGCGAATTCTGATTTCGCCAAGTACAACATGTTGCCATTGATTGCGATGATGCTGGTTGGATACTTGGTAGTATGGGCTGAAGTAGTTATAGTTAATTAGAAAAATAAAGCTATTGTATTATGGAAATACTTTAAATAGACTCTTGCATCTGATTGCCTGCCGTTCGGTTGAAGAGGTGCGGGTTGTATATCCAAACCTCAGGTAACAACAGCTCTGACATTTACAACTCAGACACAGCCGAATATCACCGCGAATCCTCCAAGATCCCTCTTGGCTAGATTCATGCATGACCAACAATGCACTTTGAATCATGCAGTCAGGTATATAAAGCAACTGCGTTAATTTCAACCAATGCGACACATTATCAAAAGTTCTTCAAGATCACAGACTTTGATACTCGCGCTGGATACTTCCAAATACAGCCATCACACTGTCAAATGGAGCAAAGCAAGCCTGTTTGACGCCAAAGACAAGATCGTCTTGGTAAGCATCCGACCGCTTTCTTCCACCAATCTCACCGAAACTGTTAAAAATAAGCTCGGCGGTGATTCGACGATTGATATTACTGAAGCCGTCAAAAACAAGATTTCTGGCAAAAGTTTTGACATTGATGAAGATTGATCGTGAAAAGGAGCAAAATATGATGGATGGTTACGTCAAAGATCTTGAAAACTACAATGTAGAGTATTATATCGGCTTGGGAGATGTCAAGAAAGATCTCTTGCACTTTGTTGATTCATTCAAGGCTGATGTTGTGGTAGTTGGGCAAAGGGTTGATCAAGTCGCTATGGGGAAGCGTGAGCAATTACCTCGTAAGTCACTCAAAAACTTCCATCCTAGTGGTAAAGAAACCAGAATAAACATTTTGCAATTGCGACTGTCTATTGTCATGAATACTAATTACACGCGAGAAT
>JADIIY010000139.1:0-16250 GCA_027604245.1 Boothiomyces sp. JEL0838 | reverse complement strand
CCGGAAAACAATGGAAACGACTTTGGTTTATTTAGTGGAAATGGGAGCCAACAATCTGTTACTTGGTGTTTAGATTCTGGTGCTTCTAGACATATGACTGGTTCCAAGTCAATGTTATCAAATTTTACTCCATTGAATGGAAATCACTCGATTACTATCGCAAATGGAAAAAAGTTACCTATATGTGGTAAAGGTTATGTTTCAATTGGACAAGAAAATCCTGTATCAATTGAAGTCGTCTATGTGAAGGGTCTCTCGCATAACCTGTTCTCAATCTCAAAATTCAACCAAATTGGCGGAACTGCTGTGTTCACCGGAGGGAAATGTATTTTGCGAAATACAAAAGGGTTGGAAATTCTAGTCTCTCACTGCACAAATGGTATTTTTACATTTACCAACAAAAACTGTGTGTTTGCTCTACTTGCTCGAGATGGAATATCTATCGACATTAACGCACTCCATCGTTCTTATGGACACGTACACCACAAAACTCTGTTGAAAATGGTAAAGGAAGGGATGGTCAACGGAATTTCAAAGGTAACTGGGACAATCCAACAATGTGATCATTGCATGAAAGCAAAGTTAACAACAAAAGGATACAATCAGATCTCGTCAAGACGCAAGGCTACTATTCCTCTTGAGCGACTTTCTGTTGATCTTTTTGGACCTGTACGAGTAACATCTATTAACGGTGATCGTTACAAGTGCAGTGTAGTGGACGAAGCAACTGGATACCAATGGAAGTTCTTTTGCCCTTCAAAGTCTGATGTTACTGGTTTACTCATTATTCTGCTCAGACAAATTCAAAATCAAGTAGGAATGAAAGTCAAAGTAATGGTATCTGATAATGGAACGGAATTCAAGAACCGGCAAATGACAGTGTTCTGTGAAGAAGCTGGTATCAAACAGATTTTTACAGTTCCAACGTCCAGTGAACAAAATGGACAAGTTGAAAGGTCTCATCGTGTGGATACAGAATCGGCCATATGTCTATTGCTAGCTAGTCAACTTCCTACTAAACTCTGGAACTATGCGATGAAATATAGCTGTTACATTCGAAACCGGGCGCTAACCAAATCCAATCCAACTAGTTGCACACCCTTGGAAATGCTCACTGGTGAAAAACCAAGCTTTAACGATCTATATTTTGGACAAGAAGTTTATTTTAAAACTATTAACCGTAAGCTCGGCAAATTAGATATCAAAGCTACTGTTGGAAAGTTCCTCGGATTCAGTGAAAATACTAAAGGAATTCTAGTGTTCTCGAATGACCGTATTCATGTAACTCGCAGTTGGGCCAAGAAGACTAACAGTAATGAAGAAAATCCAACAAAGTTCCAACATAGAATTGATGATATAGGAGTTATACCTATAGAACTTGAAGATTCTGATTGCGAAAATGATGATGGATCTGATGAGTGTGTGTACTTGACAGGAAAACTACACTTGCAGGATGACAGAAAACTAGAAAATGATGAGGACGAAACTGTGTATTTTGATCCGGAAGAGAGTCGACTAAGTGACGATGAAGGTAAATATAATCTGGAAAACCTCGATGATGATTTAAATGAAGACCTCATCAATCTAAATCAAGAAGGTAGTCAAGAAGAAGATTTCAATCAAAATCATTCTATTCTATTTAAAAGCGGTGCATCTGTACATTTTGAACCAATACAGGAAAATGAAACGGAAGTTGACCAAACTACTATTGGCCAACACAATATTGTATCTGGAAAAAGAGAAAGGCCACAAATTAACTATGCAACATATGCTTTCAAAGCAAGTGACAGTATTAGTGCCAAAATGGCATTACAAGGACCAGAGAAGGAACTTTGGTTGAATGCTATGAAAATAGAGCTACAATCTTTGGCTAAGAAAGGAACTTGGAAATTGGTCAAACGCAAACCAGGCACTAAAGTACTGCGATGTTTTTGGGTTCTAACAAAGAAACTAAATAATGATGGTACTGTCAAAAAGCACAAGGCAAGATTAGTGGTCATGGGAAATCATCAAATTATCGGTATTGATTGTGACCAAATAGCCTCTCCTACACTACGTTTTGTTACCATTCGCTTATTGCTGCACCTGGCTACTGTCTTGGATTATGAAACTCTACAGTTTGACATCATCACTGCCTTTTTAAATGGAGAATTGGATCAAGATATCTACATGAATCAACCCGATTATTTTCCAAAAACTCTTGGTGAAGGGGGGAAGAACTTGTGTGTCTACTTCTCAAAAGTTTGTATGGGTTACGACAATCCCCTCGTTTATGGAAGAAAAAGCTGGATGAAAAGCTTGCTGAACTTGGATTTACAAGGTGCCGGTCAGACCTTGGGCTATACTTCAAAACTAGGGGAGTTCACAAGGTTTTTCTCTCGGTATATGTAGATGATGGATTACTGGTCTGCAACAATAAGCAATGGGCTATTGAACTAGTGCAGCAAATTAAAGATATATTTGATCTGGAGTATCAAGGTGAATATGAAGGTGCTTTGGGATTCGAATGGGTGCGAGATAGGAAAAACAAAAGATCATTCCTACATCAAAAACAATATATTCTAAAGCTGCTAGAACGTTTCGGAATGTCTCAATGCAAAACTGAAAAGACGCCTATGGATGCTGGAGTATTCAAGATATTACAAAACAGTACGGAAAAAACGCTACCAGCCAAAATTGTGAAATTATATCAAGAAATTGTTGGCTCACTAATTTGGCTCTCCACCATCTCACGACCAGATATAACATGTGCTGTTGGAATTCTCTCTCGATTCATGAACGCACCAAATTCTACACATCTTAACATGGCTAGAAGAGTACTTCGGTATCTGGCTGGGACAACAACGTTAGGAATCACTTTTGGTGGAGATCTCACATTATCATGTGCTACTGATTCAAACTGGGCAAACGATACGGAAAATAGGCGATCAACCTCGGGCTATGTGGTTAAAATTGGTGACAGTCCAATATCATGGTCCTCAAAACAACAAAGAAGTGTATCACTATCCTCAACTGAATCTGAGTATATAGCAATGACTGCTGGCTTGCAAGAAACGTTGTGGATATCGCATGTATTGAAGGCCGGAAAACAATGGAAACGACTTTGGTTTATTTAGTAGAAATGGGAGCCAACAATCTGTTACTTGGTGTTTAGATTCTGGTGCTTCTAGACATATGACTGGTTCCAAGTCAATGTTATCAAATTTTACTCCATTGAATGGAAATCACTCGATTACTATCGCAAATGGAAAAAAGTTACCTATATGTGGTAAAGGTTATGTTTCAATTGGACAAGAAAATCCTGTATCAATTGAAGTCGTCTATGTGAAGGGTCTCTCGCATAACCTGTTCTCAATCTCAAAATTCAACCAAATTGGCGGAACTGCTGTGTTCACCGGAGGGAAATGTATTTTGCGAAATACAAAAGGGTTGGAAATTCTAGTCTCTCACTGCACAAATGGTATTTTTACATTTACCAACAAAAACTGTGTGTTTGCTCTACTTGCTCGAGATGGAATATCTATCGACATTAACGCACTCCATCGTTCTTATGGACACGTACACCACAAAACTCTGTTGAAAATGGTAAAGGAAGGGATGGTCAACGGAATTTCAAAGGTAACTGGGACAATCCAACAATGTGATCATTGCATGAAAGCAAAGTTAACAACAAAAGGATACAATCAGATCTCGTCAAGACGCAAGGCTACTATTCCTCTTGAGCGACTTTCTGTTGATCTTTTTGGACCTGTACGAGTAACATCTATTAACGGTGATCGTTACAAGTGCAGTGTAGTGGACGAAGCAACTGGATACCAATGGAAGTTCTTTTGCCCTTCAAAGTCTGATGTTACTGGTTTACTCATTATTCTGCTCAGACAAATTCAAAATCAAGTAGGAATGAAAGTCAAAGTAATGGTATCTGATAATGGAACGGAATTCAAGAACCGGCAAATGACAGTGTTCTGTGAAGAAGCTGGTATCAAACAGATTTTTACAGTTCCAACGTCCAGTGAACAAAATGGACAAGTTGAAAGGTCTCATCGTGTGGATACAGAATCGGCCATATGTCTATTGCTAGCTAGTCAACTTCCTACTAAACTCTGGAACTATGCGATGAAATATAGCTGTTACATTCGAAACCGGGCGCTAACCAAATCCAATCCAACTAGTTGCACACCCTTGGAAATGCTCACTGGTGAAAAACCAAGCTTTAACGATCTATATTTTGGACAAGAAGTTTATTTTAAAACTATTAACCGTAAGCTCGGCAAATTAGATATCAAAGCTACTGTTGGAAAGTTCCTCGGATTCAGTGAAAATACTAAAGGAATTCTAGTGTTCTCGAATGACCGTATTCATGTAACTCGCAGTTGGGCCAAGAAGACTAACAGTAATGAAGAAAATCCAACAAATTTTCAACATAGAATTGATGATATAGGAGTTATACCTATAGAACTTGAAGATTCTGATTGCGAAAATGATGATGGATCTGATGAGTGTGTGTACTTGACAGGAAAACTACACTTGCAGGATGACAGAAAACTAGAAAATGATGAGGACGAAACTGTGTATTTTGATCCGGAAGAGAGTCGACTAAGTGACGATGAAGGTAAATATAATCTGGAAAACCTCGATGATGATTTAAATGAAGACCTCATCAATCTAAATCAAGAAGGTAGTCAAGAAGAAGATTTCAATCAAAATCATTCTATTCTATTTAAAAGCGGTGCATCTGTACATTTTGAACCAATACAGGAAAATGAAACGGAAGTTGACCAAACTACTATTGGCCAACACAATATTGTATCTGGAAAAAGAGAAAGGCCACAAATTAACTATGCAACATATGCTTTCAAAGCAAGTGACAGTATTAGTGCCAAAATGGCATTACAAGGACCAGAGAAGGAACTTTGGTTGAATGCTATGAAAATAGAGCTACAATCTTTGGCTAAGAAAGGAACTTGGAAATTGGTCAAACGCAAACCAGGCACTAAAGTACTGCGATGTTTTTGGGTTCTAACAAAGAAACTAAATAATGATGGTACTGTCAAAAAGTACAAGGCAAGATTAGTGGTCATGGGAAATCATCAAATTATCGGTATTGATTGTGACCAAATAGCCTCTCCTACACTACGTTTTGTTACCATTCGCTTATTACTGCACCTGGCTACTGTCTTGGATTATGAAACTCTACAGTTTGACATCATCACTGCCTTTTTAAATGGAGAATTGGATCAAGATATCTACATGAATCAACCCGATTATTTTCCAAAAACTCTTGGTGAAGGGGGGAAGAACTTGTGTGTCTACTTCTCAAAAGTTTGTATGGGTTACGACAATCCCCTCGTTTATGGAAGAAAAAGCTGGATGAAAAGCTTGCTGAACTTGGATTTACAAGGTGCCGGTCAGACCTTGGGCTATACTTCAAAACTAGGGGAGTTCACAAGGTTTTTCTCTCGGTATATGTAGATGATGGATTACTGGTCTGCAACAATAAGCAATGGGCTATTGAACTAGTGCAGCAAATTAAAGATATATTTGATCTGGAGTATCAAGGTGAATATGAAGGTGCTTTGGGATTCGAATGGGTGCGAGATAGGAAAAACAAAAGATCATTCCTACATCAAAAACAATATATTCTAAAGCTGCTAGAACGTTTCGGAATGTCTCAATGCAAAACTGAAAAGACGCCTATGGATGCTGGAGTATTCAAGATATTACAAAACAGTACGGAGAAAAAACGCTACCAGCCAAAATTGTGAAATTATATCAAGAAATTGTTGGCTCACTAATTTGGCTCTCCACCATCTCACGACCAGATATAACATGTGCTGTTGGAATTCTCTCTCGATTCATGAATGCACCAAATTCTACACATCTTAACATGGCTAGAAGAGTACTTCGGTATCTGGCTGGGACAACAACGTTAGGAATCACTTTTGGTGGAGATCTCACATTATCATGTGCTACTGATTCAAACTGGGCAAACGATACGGAAAATAGGCGATCAACCTCGGGCTATGTGGTTAAAATTGGTGACAGTCCAATATCATGGTCCTCAAAACAACAAAGAAGTGTATCACTATCCTCAACTGAATCTGAGTATATAGCAATGACTGCTGGCTTGCAAGAAACGTTGTGGATATCGCATGTATTGAAGGCCGGAAAACAATGGAAACGACTTTGGTTTATTTAGTGGAAATGGGAGCCAACAATCTGTTACTTGGTGTTTAGATTCTGGTGCTTCTAGACATATGACTGGTTCCAAGTCAATGTTATCAAATTTTACTCCATTGAATGGAAATCACTCGATTACTATCGCAAATGGAAAAAAGTTACCTATATGTGGTAAAGGTTATGTTTCAATTGGACAAGAAAATCCTGTATCAATTGAAGTCGTCTATGTGAAGGGTCTCTCGCATAACCTGTTCTCAATCTCAAAATTCAACCAAATTGGCGGAACTGCTGTGTTCACCGGAGGGAAATGTATTTTGCGAAATACAAAAGGGTTGGAAATTCTAGTCTCTCACTGCACAAATGGTATTTTTACATTTACCAACAAAAACTGTGTGTTTGCTCTACTTGCTCGAGATGGAATATCTATCGACATTAACGCACTCCATCGTTCTTATGGACACGTACACCACAAAACTCTGTTGAAAATGGTAAAGGAAGGGATGGTCAACGGAATTTCAAAGGTAACTGGGACAATCCAACAATGTGATCATTGCATGAAAGCAAAGTTAACAACAAAAGGATACAATCAGATCTCGTCAAGACGCAAGGCTACTATTCCTCTTGAGCGACTTTCTGTTGATCTTTTTGGACCTGTACGAGTAACATCTATTAACGGTGATCGTTACAAGTGCAGTGTAGTGGACGAAGCAACTGGATACCAATGGAAGTTCTTTTGCCCTTCAAAGTCTGATGTTACTGGTTTACTCATTATTCTGCTCAGACAAATTCAAAATCAAGTAGGAATGAAAGTCAAAGTAATGGTATCTGATAATGGAACGGAATTCAAGAACCGGCAAATGACAGTGTTCTGTGAAGAAGCTGGTATCAAACAGATTTTTACAGTTCCAACGTCCAGTGAACAAAATGGACAAGTTGAAAGGTCTCATCGTGTGGATACAGAATCGGCCATATGTCTATTGCTAGCTAGTCAACTTCCTACTAAACTCTGGAACTATGCGATGAAATATAGCTGTTACATTCGAAACCGGGCGCTAACCAAATCCAATCCAACTAGTTGCACACCCTTGGAAATGCTCACTGGTGAAAAACCAAGCTTTAACGATCTATATTTTGGACAAGAAGTTTATTTTAAAACTATTAACCGTAAGCTCGGCAAATTAGATATCAAAGCTACTGTTGGAAAGTTCCTCGGATTCAGTGAAAATACTAAAGGAATTCTAGTGTTCTCGAATGACCGTATTCATGTAACTCGCAGTTGGGCCAAGAAGACTAACAGTAATGAAGAAAATCCAACAAAGTTCCAACATAGAATTGATGATATAGGAGTTATACCTATAGAACTTGAAGATTCTGATTGCGAAAATGATGATGGATCTGATGAGTGTGTGTACTTGACAGGAAAACTACACTTGCAGGATGACAGAAAACTAGAAAATGATGAGGACGAAACTGTGTATTTTGATCCGGAAGAGAGTCGACTAAGTGACGATGAAGGTAAATATAATCTGGAAAACCTCGATGATGATTTAAATGAAGACCTCATCAATCTAAATCAAGAAGGTAGTCAAGAAGAAGATTTCAATCAAAATCATTCTATTCTATTTAAAAGCGGTGCATCTGTACATTTTGAACCAATACAGGAAAATGAAACGGAAGTTGACCAAACTACTATTGGCCAACACAATATTGTATCTGGAAAAAGAGAAAGGCCACAAATTAACTATGCAACATATGCTTTCAAAGCAAGTGACAGTATTAGTGCCAAAATGGCATTACAAGGACCAGAGAAGGAACTTTGGTTGAATGCTATGAAAATAGAGCTACAATCTTTGGCTAAGAAAGGAACTTGGAAATTGGTCAAACGCAAACCAGGCACTAAAGTACTGCGATGTTTTTGGGTTCTAACAAAGAAACTAAATAATGATGGTACTGTCAAAAAGCACAAGGCAAGATTAGTGGTCATGGGAAATCATCAAATTATCGGTATTGATTGTGACCAAATAGCCTCTCCTACACTACGTTTTGTTACCATTCGCTTATTGCTGCACCTGGCTACTGTCTTGGATTATGAAACTCTACAGTTTGACATCATCACTGCCTTTTTAAATGGAGAATTGGATCAAGATATCTACATGAATCAACCCGATTATTTTCCAAAAACTCTTGGTGAAGGGGGGGAAGAACTTGTGTGTCTACTTCTCAAAAGTTTGTATGGGTTACGACAATCCCCTCGTTTATGGATGAAAAAGCTGGATGAAAAGCTTGCTGAACTTGGATTTACAAGGTGCCGGTCAGACCTTGGGCTATACTTCAAAACTAGGGGAGTTCACAAGGTTTTTCTCTCGGTATATGTAGATGATGGATTACTGGTCTGCAACAATAAGCAATGGGCTATTGAACTAGTGCAGCAAATTAAAGATATATTTGATCTGGAGTATCAAGGTGAATATGAAGGTGCTTTGGGATTCGAATGGGTGCGAGATAGGAAAAACAAAAGATCATTCCTACATCAAAAACAATATATTCTAAAGCTGCTAGAACGTTTCGGAATGTCTGAATGCAAAACTGAAAAGACGCCTATGGATGCTGGAGTATTCAAGATATTACAAAACAGTACGGAAAAAACGCTACCAGCCAAAATTGTGAAATTATATCAAGAAATTGTTGGCTCACTAATTTGGCTCTCCACCATCTCACGACCAGATATAACATGTGCTGTTGGAATTCTCTCTCGATTCATGAACGCACCAAATTCTACACATCTTAACATGGCTAGAAGAGTACTTCGGTATCTGGCTGGGACAACAACGTTAGGAATCACTTTTGGTGGAGATCTCACATTATCATGTGCTACTGATTCAAACTGGGCAAACGATACGGAAAATAGGCGATCAACCTCGGGCTATGTGGTTAAAATTGGTGACAGTCCAATATCATGGTCCTCAAAACAACAAAGAAGTGTATCACTATCCTCAACTGAATCTGAGTATATAGCAATGACTGCTGGCTTGCAAGAAACGTTGTGGATATCGCATGTATTGAAGGAATTGGAAATGTTTGAACAAAGATTTATTCGGCTACTGTGTGACAACCAAAGTGCAATTGAAATGACTGAAAACAATCTGAACCTTAACAAGACAAAACACATTGATCTACGATATTACTTTCTGCGTGAAAGGGTAGAAGACAGGACTGTACAACTATGCTATACACCTACTACTGAAATGCCTGCTGACGGCTTAACAAAAGCTCTTGGTGTGATACAATTCCAAAAATTCTTGGAGCTAAATGGTGTTGACAGTCTGCTTGGTTTCAGAGGGGGAGTTGGAGTCAAAGAAACCTCGCCCATTAAAGAACAATCAATGTAACCACAAGTTTGGTGGTGTTAAATTACTTGTGTGTGTGGTAATCAATTTCTGTGTTATTTTGTGACAAGTATAAAAGAAAATGTTTTGATCGTAATAAACAACATGTTCAACTTAAATCACTTACTGAAAGAATTATAGAAAATCAATTCAACAGTGAAGCTACTCAAGCCCACCGCAACGAATAATCTCAAAGTAAAGTGCTCTCGAGTTCAAAAGTATTTCCACATAATATAAAGATTGATCACTATCTTTGTGAATAATGACTTTTTTTATCATAATTGACGTCAGAATGGACGCTGCAAATCTGGCAGTACTAGGAATAACGGCCACTCTCCTGGCAGTATGCATAATATTATTCTTTAAAGCAGTTCTGGGGAAACTAGTGTCACCTACATTTAAAACAAAAGTATTGATCATACTCATAATTACAATTGTGCAGAGCTCAATTATTATTTACAATATTCAGAACGACTATCAGAGTTATACCGCTAGAATACCAGGGTTCTTGGCGCAATGCACAGAATTTATGATATGTTTGTTTAATATCCACATCTTGCAAGTATTCTCGCTATTGAATCCAAATATAACAACAAAAAAACTAATGGTATGGAAGATATTTGTCACGGTCTTGTTTGTCCTTTCGATAATTCCCCAAGTATGGATGCTAAGCGTGATTGATGCCAACCAAATACCATTTGTAATATTCTATTGGAACGGCTATTCCAGCACTGCGTTTACTGTGTTTAGTGTGCTTTACGATAATATCCAAGGTTTATACTTGATCTACTTGGTATTAAAGAACAAGAAAAAGAAAGGAAAGGAAGTTGTAAGAATACTAAATGGCCTTGTAACTTCGTTAATCGTTTTAGCTGTAATGGATTGGTTTGGAGTCATAGTTTACAGTGGTGCAATATTCATTCCGGCAATTTACAATAGTTATGATCTAGCTTCAGCAATTGTCACATTTGTTGAAACTTATACTGGTATTCACGGAGTGCTTATAATTTACTTGCTGAAGCAATTAACCGATTTCACTTTTGCTGATAGTAAAAAGCACAGAGCACAAAGGACACCGCAAATTGCCTTACCGCCAGAACCTGAAATTACCTTTGGGGAAAAGACCATTCCCCTAAATCTGATTAAAGGGGAAGCAAAAGTTCCTGTAAGCAGAGAACCGTCATCACAACCCGCGACTGTATTGTAAAATAAAGCACTTTTTCAAATTATAATAGAAAACGTCATCGCATGGTCAAAGAAACGGTAAAATACATCGTTATTACAGTCACAGTAATCTTGACAGTAATATCATTGTATCTATTATATCTAACAGCAAATAGAAGATTATTGTCACCGACATTTCGACCAAAAGTGTGGATGATTTTAGTTGTGACAACAATCCAAACTATTCTGGACACATACGCGTTATTAGATAATGTAAATCAGTATATAGCAAGAATAGCAGGGTTTTTCGCACAGTTTACTGTATTCCTACTCTGTTTGTTTAACATTCAGATTTTAAAAGTATTTTCACTCCTTAATCCAAATATTTCCGACAGAATACTTTTTTTGTGGACGATCGCTATATATATGATGTTTTCTGTTATAGTAGTAACCCAGATTTGGGTGCTGTCAAACAGTGACAGTTCACAAGTACCAAATATTGTGAGGGTAATCAACGATTTGGATGTTGCCGTATTCTCCATTATAGCCATTATCTATGACAATATACAAGGAGTTTACCTAATCAATCTAATATTGAAGGAAAAGAAAACTACGAGTACTGAAATCACGTCTATTTACCACCGGTTGAGTATATCCCTTGGTCTGTTGGGACTAATGGATTGGCTGGTAGTGGCTAATTTCCTCGTATCCATGTTTCTTTCTTCGATCTCTGATAACGCAGAATTGTTTTACAGTATGATGAGCCTGTCAAATACATATATTGGCATTCATGGCGTATTCCTAATTTACGTGTTGAAGCTCCTCACTGATCTTTTGTTCGTTGACAAGAAAAGAAATCCAGTTAAACCACTACCAAAGACGCTGGAAACAACTCTACCTTCAGAATCTTTAGGTACAGCGCTTATACCCAAATCCCAATAAACCTTTCATTAGTAATGGCTTGGAATTTATATTTCGAGTTGGATTTGAAAGCATCACTGTACTAGTAGGAATCGATGGAAATAAAACACTGATATTCGATTAATGTTTTCATGGAATACTTTTTTTATGAGAAAAGTCCCTAGATAGCTTCGTATTATTGAATCTAACTGCAATTGATTGATTGAGGACTAGGATTCTACTATTACAGCGAGAATATTTGGTGTTTACGATTTGTAAATTAATGAGATGCTAGTTACTGGGAAATCTGTGTTTCTAAATATAGACGCAACAACCGTGAAAGTACTGGCTACCGAAATGTTAGTTTCTATTATTCTGTAACGCAGTGTGTTGCGCAGGATCAATATTCCACTAGTGCGATTGGTTATAACAGCATAGTGCTCTTCCTGTGGAATTTGGCAAAGTGTATCAAACAGAGGCAATGATATCTTTGCTAACTGCTGCTACTGTGCATTTTTATCATTTTTACAAGCATGTAGCGGATTAGAACATTTTATGCAGATCCAGACACAATAGCAAGACTTAGTCATGTAATTAAATAGAGTAACAGCCCGTGTCGCATAAAGGATTAGCGTAAACGAATTCAAAGATTGACCAAGTGTTACGTTGATGTGCTTTGCAATTTTTTCCATTATTTGAAGCTCACGTCATTGCAATGCAAATCGATAGTATATGTGAAATAATCGTTCTACTCATCACTGTAGCATTGCTAATCATTGCAGTAGCTTTGGGCCCGCTAATATCAAAACACAAGCTTATTTCTCCAGCATTTCGCCCAAAAGTATGGATTATTTTGGCAATTACCATCATCCAAACATGTGGAAGCATTTATAACATTTCAAACAACTTTAGCACGTATATGATGCGAATACCTGGAATGTTTGCGCAGTGGACCTTGTATATGATTCTGCTTTTAAATATTCACATTCTACAAGTCTTTTCTGTGCTTAATCAAAAAATTACAAAAACTAAAATACTAGTGCTAAAGATCATCGGAACCATTTTATTTTTGCCTGTAGCTGTTAGTCAAGGATGGTACTTTTTTATCTATGACTACGATGCAATCCCACCATTGATGAAGCTAGCCAACAGCTTGGGCACTACGCTATACGTTATGGTAATAGTATCGTATGATACTTTTCAAGGTGTATACTTGACCTATCTAGTTCTTCGACATAAAAAGAATAAAAGCGAGCAAGTCAAGAAAACCATGGATGCACTGGTCAGATCTATTCTGTTTTTGTCTTTTATGGATTGGGTTGCTGTCGGGGTTTTCGGACTGGCTACATATGTGCCGGCGATTACAAACAACTATGTTCTATACAACACTATGATGGCCTATTCAAACACACATACTGGAATCCATTGTGTATTTATGGTGTATATCTTTAAGCAATTGACTAATTTTACGTTTATCGGGACGAAAGGGTCTGTCCAGAAAAAGAATTTGATTACCCCACAGGTTACAACAGATATGCAAGAGCGCCCTACTCTGGATAAAAGTACTCTTCCGCTATCGTTTTCTCGCAATTAAGCGGAATAAAATTGATGTTTATTGACATAGCATAATAAGCCCTCATTCCGATGTATTTCTAGACATACCACGAAATCAACACTTGTTAAGACGCGTACAGGTAAGAATACACTGCAAAAATTTTTAGTCTTCAATCTTACGTCATTCAATGAGTGCTGCTGAAACTCTCAAGTGGATAGTATTCAGTATAACACTGACATTATTAATCAGCGCAATTGGATTATTGATTGTAACAGCAACAGGGAAATTGGTTGCCCACACTTTTAAAACAAAAGTCTGGATAATTCTCATAGTGACAATAGTGCAAACAGCCTGCAACATCTATTCAATTATTGACGGCACTAATTCAGTAATATCTAGATTCCCTGGAAGCCTTGCTCAGTGGACAGTCTTCTTTGTGTGTTTTTTCAATATTCATATCATGCAAGTGTTTTCAGTTTTGAATCCAAAAATCACGAAAATAAAACTGCTGATAGCCAAGCTTGGTATCATACTGTTATATATTCCTACTGCCGTTACGCAGCCGTGGTACTGGGTGAATGCAGACGTCTCAAATATACCAAGTGCAGTAGCAGCATTGAACAATTATGGAGTAATTGGATTCAGCGTTTTTGCAGTCTTTTATGACAATATCCAAGGAATATATTTGATTTTTCTGGTGCTCAGGAACAAGAAAAAGAGAGACAGCGAAATGAAACGTGTACTGAACGTGCTTGTCATTTCATTTGCCATTCTGTGTGTTATGGATTGGATTGCAGTCATAATGTTTGCGTGTGCGACCTATATACCATCTATAAGCAAAAACCAGCCCATATATCACAATATAATGATGCTTACAGACACTTATACTGGGATACACGGAACTTTTATGATTTACGTTTTCAAGCTACTGACTGATTTTACTTTTGTGGATAGCAAGAGGTACAAGATTAAAAAGAGCAAGGAAAAGAATCCTACTCAAGTGGTGCCCTCAAAGAACATGAATAGTGAACCTAATGCGGATAACTTGCGCGCTTCTATTACCAAGCACATCTTGATTCAATAAAAAGTAAAGAATAATTTGTTGTTCATTCGGTATGTTATAAAAAGAGTAATTGTTATAAGGTGTAATAATTTTTTGACGTCACTGAAAATGGATACTACAACTATAGTCAAATGGCTTGCGCTTACATTTACGATATCAGTTTTGTTTTCTGCAGTGTTGCTTGTTCCATACATGATCATAATGAAACCAGTTTCACCGACATTCAGACCGAAAATATATATAATATTGGCAATCACAATTTGTCATACCAGTCTGAATATTTACAATTTCGCGACCGATTTTAGCTCCTACATTGGCAGATGGACATCTTTCCTCGCTTTTGGGAACATACTGATGATCTGTCTGTTTAACATCCATATCTTGCAAGTTTTCTCGCTAATGAACCCAAATATCACCAAAAAGAAATTGATAGAACTCAGGATTATCACTACACTGATATACTTGATTACAATTGTTAGCGAGATATGGTGCATGTCATTTTTGAATCCTGCAGACATTCCGGATTTTCTCGTATTATACAACGGTACCATGACTGCCATATTTTCTATTTATGCAATTCTGTATGACAACATCCAAGGGCTATACTTGATATACTTGGTCATGGTCAACAAAAAGAAACGGTTTCCAGATCTATACCGTATTATGAATAGCTTGATTGGCTCAATCGCTTTCTTGGCTATGATGGATTGGCTGATTACGATAGTGTACATCATTTCATTCGTTGTCCCAGATGTAGTCAATAATATTGCCCTGTCAAACTACGTGTTGGTGCTTTCAGACACATATACTGGAATGCATTCAATAATGATGATTTATCTGTTTAAGCAACTAACTGTCTTTACATTTGCGAGTAAACTGCAAAAGAGCAAACCCGGTAATTTAGCTAATCCAGATAACACATTAAAGAAAAATTGAATATAAATGGAACGATATTCCATTAATCTTTAGTTTTTATCGCAACTACTTTCCTCATCATTGTTTAATTTTGCCATTTTGACAGGCAACGTCACTGATGGAAATACAGGTTGCAGTAAAATGGACAGTGTTTGCGATCACATTGGCTCTATTAGTGGTAGCGATATACTTGATTCCGCAAATAGTGTACAAGAACCTCGTTGCCCCCATATTCCGTGTAAAGATTTTGATTATTCTCCTAATTACTCTTGGTCATACCAGTCTGAATGTATACAATATTATAATGGAATATGGATCTTATGTTAGTAGATGGGCTTCATTTCTCGCACAGGTGACTATATATGTGATTTGCTTATTTAACGTGCATATACTACAGGTGTTTTCACTGCTGAATCCAAATATTACACAGTCAATGATTACAGTGTGGACAATAGTAGTGAGTTTGATTGCATTCTCTGCGATTTGGTCCAGCATATGGACTCTAGGATTTCTAAATTACAGTGATATCCCAAATGTGATAATCAAATACAACACTCTATCCAGCACTGCCTTCACCGTGTTTGCAGTGCTATATGACAATATACAAGGTGCGTACTTGATTTATTTGGTATTAATCAACAAAAAGAAGAGGGGGGCGGAACTGTCCAAAGTGCTCAACGGACTTGTTACGTCCCTTATAGTTGTATCACTGATGGATTGGTTTGGTATAGCGATATTTTCGATTGCAACCTTTATCCCTAGTGTGAACAGTGATATGGAGCTGTACAACTCTTTTCTTATATTTGTCGACACATACACGGGAATACATGGCTCGGCCATGATTTATGTGTTTAAACAGCTCACTGAATTTACCTTTGTTGACAGTAAAATACAACCAAAGAAAAAAGAACCATCTTCAAAGAAAGCAAATGGAAAAGGCTCCTCGCAGCAGTCCAAGCCAAAGACATCTTTAACAAAAACTCCCCAATAAAGTTGAATTTGCACAAACAATTAGTTATTAGGTTTTGATGGTGCAGAAAACAAAAAATGCTTCGTACAGGGATCGAACCTGTGACCTTGGCGTTAT
>JADIIY010000138.1:0-17179 GCA_027604245.1 Boothiomyces sp. JEL0838 | reverse complement strand
TTAACCCCTTGAGGTTCGGGGGGATCATACGATCCCTAAAATCTCGATTCAAAAAGTTTTTACGAGTTTATTAGTAAACCCACATACTAGATATTAAAACTATTGTTTAATCACGTGGTTGCGATTATGAATCTTTTTTTATTTTTTAGTTTACTCTATTATTCTTTGACTAAATTGTCACAAAAATCTGGTTTTTGTCACAAAGTTAGGGATCATACGATCCCAAGGGATTATATGATCCCACTCTATAAAAACTGCCTACATTCAATTGCACCTGCACTGAAACGAACAGAACATGAGAAATATTTCAACTATGGAATTATAGATGAAATTTACCTTACGAACAACTAAAGACTTTGGGGAATTCTAATATATATCGGAACTTATTCAAATTTCTCAGCAAATCTAACGGAAGTATATATAATTTTTCAATGTAGAACAGTAATCCTAAAAAAGTCAGTATTGTATAACGCAGCGCACTTAGAATAAATTACAATATCAAACAAAGTTAAATTTAGTAAACAGTATTTAGTCTAACTATTCTTCTCCGTTTGGGCGGATCTGCTGCGAATAATCCGTAAATCTACAATTAGTCAACATTCACCGGCGATTTAGTAACAGTACATGAGCTTCAAAACAGTTTCTCCCCTCAGTTATACAGTATGATTTCTGACATGAACTACAATAAAATCTTGATTTCTTTCTCTTGTTTCTTTTGAATTCTGACTCCCTTCCGTTTGAACAGTAAGCACAATAGATTTGGGTTTTACGCATTTCTGGGATGCAAACTGTTACTTCAGAAGGATGCCTGATCTGAATATTTGACAGATCTATATTTGTCCACTTTCTAATCATTTCCGAAACCAATAGCTCCCGGAAAGTCTGATGCTGCACTTGTGTAATGCCTGGAATCATATTGTAGCAAATGAAACAATTTACCAGGAGAGTATCTAGTAAATGTTGGAAAAATTTCAAGTAGTATTTCTTAATCCGTTTCCTAGTTACTGGTCTGCCTGATATGATCTGGTCATTGAGATCGACACCTGGCATACACTTGTTGTACAGATGAATAAATTCGGGTTTTCCATCGAGTTCTGTTGTCCTATTCAACGATGACAACATCCTGACGGGCTTTTTATCAAGCCAGCATGACAGCGTAAATGGACCATTGTATTTTGTAACAATAGTTTTTCCTGCTTTTTCAAAATCCTTCCTTGTCAAACCAAGAACTGTTTTCGGTAGGTCTCTTCGACTCGTTCGGACTGTACCAATAAAATCTGTCCTATTCCTGTATAGCTCCGAAACAAAATACCAATCAGTGTACAGGTTATCCACAGCCAAAAAGTGCCCTTTATTCAATATGCGCGCTTCTTCTAAAAGGGTCATCGCTGCCTTCCCTGCAGTGTTTAAGTTTTTAGTGTAGTATTCATTACCTTGAATGTATCTAGTGTTGGATCCTTCATCAAGTAAATATCTGCTAACATATCCGGTTTTAGAGTCGGCCAGAACATAAATTTTGAATCCAAATCTTGCGGCCTTGTTTGAAATGTATCTCATTTAAATTTGAATTACCTTCTTAGTGCATGATTTCCCCTCCATAGTTTTAAACTTTCATCAATTGATATCTCCTGATTCAAATTGTAATTGGCACTGAAGTTGCAGTTCAACATTTCGAAAAATCTTCTTATCTTCCAGATTTTGTCCGTCTCGTTCTCTTCACCGTCTGTGGAAAAGTGTAGTGCTGATTGAATATATATGAAGTGATTATACGACATTATCGATCCAAAAATAGGTGTGTATAGCAAAGGGTTTTTAGACCAATTGGATTTTATTTGATTCTTATTATGTAGTGATATCAATATCATTACAATCAAATATCTCCTAATATCGTCTGCTCTAACCCCATCAAACGCAGTGGTTCTTGATTGATACTTTTGGCGGTATCTTTCAGTCCTAATATATAGATTACTGCTCTCTTCAATTAATTCAAACATATTTTCTGTAAAGAATGTTTCAAAGACCTCTAGTGGTGTTTGAAATGTTTTTGTTGGTCCAGGAGGAGGGCCAGTGAATTGAAACCCCTCATGTGATACTTGAATTTGATCCTTCCATAGTGATTCCACGAATTGCGCCCTTTCCTTAGGTTCATCCTTCTTGTACTTGCTTGTTCGCTTGAATGATGAAGGACAATCAAATAGGGGGGAGGTATTGTTCAAGTTATTTGAAATTGCCTCTATTGGTGTGTTTTCGTCATTGTCCAGCTCTTCAGTATCAGTTAATGACACTTCTAAATCACTATCGTCGCCAACTTCGACGCAACTGAGACATTTTGGGTTTTCGCTCATTACTATATAATGACTTGGACAGAATAGCTCGAAGCAAAGAGAGCATTCACGTAAGTGTTGGGTTTTGGAGCAATTGAATTGGTCGCATAGAACTTCTGAGACACTGGACATTTTTCCAAAAAAAATATGGTCTGCAATTGTCCAGAGCAGCTCCAAAAGTGTCTTGTAGATACCTACCAATATAATTCAAAAGTGCAATCAATATCTATATTGGATATTCCTGCCGAAGAAAAGCGATTCACTCTTTACCGCTACTGTTCAAAGGCATTAAATTATACTTATAGGAAGAAGTTACCAGAGTGCATCATTGCAAATATAAAGGACAAATTTCCATCGGAAACATACGTTGGCTATCGAAATTAAATAAACCTCACATTAAACGTGGTATATATAGTTATATATTTATAATTCTTTGATCAAAAAGGTTTTGTACATTTAGATACTACTTCCAGCTTTTCGATATTGGATATTTTGAGTTGTTTGGAACATATAATTCAATTTATAACAATGTGGGATCGTATGATCCCCGCGAGCAAAAAAGACTTTTTTCTTCGAAGTGGCTATAACCTCAAGGGGTTAACGACGATACCATATCGCTAGAGTACATTGAGATTCTAGGGTACGAAACATATCTCGGATATGGATCTACTCTAAAACAATACTTGTTCAACACCATGTTCTAAAACATTGGTAAGATGGAAAATTATAAAATATATTACTGATTATTAAACTTTTTAAGCAAAATCGGCGGCTGTCGTTCTTGAGTCTAACGTTAACACTAATTACATCAATAGGCAACAAAATCGGCGGCTGCCGGGAAACGGTACCTTCTGTACTATTGATGTTGGCTTGTGGATACATCAATATCGGTGGTTGCTTGTTTATAGTATCATGTCTCGGCTGGCTGATTGAATAAGGATCAGCATTTTGACCATAGAGCAACGGCGGCTGTGTATGCAATTGCTCTTGAGGGCCTTCATCAATAGGTGTAGATAGAGAAGTATATGCTTTGCTGCCCCTTTTAGTATCAACATTTAATGCTGGAGTGTATAGATCGCTTTGTCGATAATTTTCAACTTGATCATACGGTTGACAGTACTGATTATTACTGTATTCTGGATTTACAGCTTGGTAATTGTAATCAAAGTTTCTAGAGAACCGGTTTTCTTCCATGTTACGCAAGTATGGATTAATACGGCTATGTCGGTTGATTTTTTCAATATGATCATCAAACCCTTCTTCAGGCAAGTATTTTTGAGCATCACTAAACTCGGTAGGTGCGTAAGGCAGAGAATCTATGTTAACCAAGGGTACTTGAGGATTGAACTGGTGTAACTATCACTAGTGAATCTGCCCTTTGAACTGAGGTAGCTTGTGAATCCGCTCTTTCCAGTTTTCCACCTCCAATTGATTTCCTATAAAAAAGAAACAGCCCAATAGCTGCAACCAAGCAAACTACTATTCCGATTGTCACCCCAATAATCAGGCCAGAACTGCTGCTAGATGGATTTGGAGTAACTACAACTGTGGTTGCAGTGAGATTGTTTGATCCTGTAGTTGTTGGAACACTAGTTCTCACTGAATCATCACAATTAAACTGCGGCTTTGTATCCCTGGTTAAATTCTGGAGTGAAGGCGGTAGTGGTCCAGTCAATAAGTTGTTTTGTACTGATAGTATAACCAAATTAGGGATCTTTCCCAACGAGTCGGGGATGGTTCCAGTTAATTTGTTTTCATCAAAGTACATGTACAGAATTTGATTCAAGTTTCCATATTCTGGTGGAATTGGACCTTGAAAGGAATTTCCTCCAAGAGACAAGTCAGTCAGACGAACCAAGTTTGATATTGAAGAAGGCAAGTTACCATGCAGGTTGTTCTGATACAAGTGCAAGACAGTCAATTGAGTAAGCTGTCCAATTTCAGTAGGAATTACTCCATTGACTGAAGGTGTCTGGTGGAAATCACTATATTAAATATACTTACATTTGAGTAATCCTGTCCTGACTGTCGCATTTTATCTGCGAAAGCGTACAGCAGGAAGTTGCCGTATTTTGCGGAGACGTATTAGTGAGACTGGGGTAAATGGTCGAGTAGAATAATTGACAATCCTGCGATACCATGAAAAATTGTGAAAATTTTGAAAAAGCTAAATATGGGTGATGGTGGAAAATTAAATGCTAGCAATAGATTTGGGTAGCTCCTGACTTTGATCTACGATTGTGAATATAAACTTTAGCCGTTTATTCTGTGGTGCCTCAAAATTCAAACCAGAGTATGGTAAGTTGGCAACTCAAAGCTTCCAAGCAACAAGTGGATGGAACTTGAATTAGATGGCGATTTATTCCTTTAAAACTTTTCTCCAATGATTGCATTGGTAGCGCTCGTAATCACTCCGGCTGCTTTCCTTACAACGTTTCCTAGCGCCGAGTGTTTAATAATATCAAATTCCTTTTGAACATTGTCTTTGCATACCCAAGTCACAAACTGCTCTCCATCTTTCTCTACAATTTCAATACCAGGCCCACCAGTAACAATCATTTCGCACCCGTTCAAGTTTGTATGATGAATCAAGTGCTTTCCAGGCTTGATTTTCACTCCAACCAAGTTGCCCAAATCTATCTTGGCATGACTCTTTGCAATGCCATCTTTTTCCAGCTTAGATTCTGCTAGCCTCACGAAGGGGAATAAAGCAGCATCAACTAACTGGTCAGCGATAAATTCCATTGTCAAATGTTCAATTACGTGGGATATAAGCATAGAAGAGACATGCGAATCTATTACATGTGTAATCAAGTGACCAATAATTGAATCCAAGACTAGGTCAGATACCATATGGTCTAATGTAGCGTGTGCTCCAAAACTAACGCCAGCAATCACTACTTTTCCACCTACCCAAGCTTTCAATGCTGAATCAGATATTCTAGTAGCTTCTCCATTATCCATCCATACTGTAACTCTTCTTCCAGTCGTCTGTCTGAATTGGTGTTTCTCCCCTGGATTGAGGCCCCATTTGTGGTCGCAGGGAACGTAGCCTATCACCGGAATAAATCTGGTCAGCAGTACATTTAACGGTACATTGGTAGTATTTTCAACTGTAAACATTTAGCAAACTTTTTGAAGCAGTTTGACACTGGTGGCTTGTCTCTGGTATCAAAGGGAAACCACACTAGTTATCTCCAGTAACAGATACTTGTAATAATTATATCCAGTTAGGGCTAACCTTGAAAGTCCCGAAAACGATCAACATCAAACCCAAAGATTAAACAATAATGAAAGAAAATAAATATATAAATGCACAAAAATAACTTATAATTCAACTTCATCTACATAGTGGAATCGGCTAGGGCCCTTGTCAAGATTAGCGCACCACAAAGAACTCTTTTCACTAGTTACCAAAAACCTTCCTTTTCTGATTTCTGGCGATCGCTTCAACCTAGGCATTGTACTGTTCTTTCTGGTCAATGTCAAATCATTAGGCGTTTTTAAACGAGGCATGCTGTGATATTGAGTATAAATATAATCTGGTGTATCCTGGCTGGTAACTGTCGTGGTAGTATGAACAGATACAACATCATCTTCCGATTGCTGATCATGATCATAGTACACGACGGGTAGCGACTTTACAGGCTCCGAAGCAGACTCCTTCTTGCTAAATACCTTGGAAATCTTTCTCCTTATAGACTGCAGCTTGAACATTACCGTCTTGCACCTATACGGGTATTTATAGAAGGCGAAAAAATAAGGAAAATAATGGTGCACGGTCGTGTTGGGGGTTTATGATCAAATTGAGCGGCAATGGTGCACTGAAGTACACGTAGACGTATTTTTAATATCGCGCAATCAATAATGAACTGGATTCATCCATGCAATAGATTCTGGCAATTTTGGTTTGTGAAAATTATTGCATGTAAAAAACGTGATAAGTTGAACGGTGTTTCTGTCACACCATATTACGAATTCCAGGGCAATTCTGGACCTAATTAATTTGCATGTGATCATCTCCAATATTCATGTAGATTGGGTTCAATCATATGAATGATGAAATGCATTGTACGCCTTATCTTGTAATCGTTTTTGTCCTTCCAAGTCATTTGAAATACAGATAGCATCTGAACATTCAGTAAAATAAATCGGATCAAGTTTACCAATACTTGGATCAAAATACTACAGTTGGTTAAAATAATGCAAGCATTTTATTAAAAGTGCAGTTAGATTTATTTAGCCTTCATGATAGCTTGAGCTTCACCGTAAAGTACAAGTACTAAAGCAGCACCGACACCACGGAAGATGTTGGCACCAGCTCCCTTGAACAAGGCAGAGAAACCTTCGTCAGTGTAGATCTTGTAGAAGCAGTGTAAAGTTCCCTTGTAGAGACGTTCATTTACTGGCTTTTCAGCTTGCATTTGCAAACGACGACGGACAGTATCTAATGGGTAAGTAGCCATAGATGAAGAAATAACGGAAACTTGAGCAGCAACGAATTTAGAGAAGATACCAATAACAGTAACATCCTTGTCATATGGGTTAAGTCCTTTGATGGTATCGTTCAAACCGAATTGGACACCACGATAAGCAATAATACCAGCAACAGAGACACCAAATCCTTGGTAGAGAGAGAAGAAACCTTTTGGACCATTAGCAGTCTTTACCAAACAATCCCACAAACCAGAGAATTGACGTTTTCCAGCACCAACATCAGAAGCCAAACGAGTACGAGCATAATCTAATGGGTAGACAAAGCAGAGGGAGATTGCACCAGCAAGACCACCAGAAGCCAAGTTAACAGCCAAGAAAGGCCAGAATTCAGTCTTTGGGTTGTATTTAGGGAAGAGTCCTTTAATGGAATCCTTGGTTGCCAAGTTAATAGCTTGAGTTGGGAAATAACGAATGCAGTTGGCAAAGTTACCTCTCCAGAAAGCTCTAATACCTTGTTCCTTTGCGACACGGGAGAAGGTGTCAGCAATACCCTTGTATCTTGGGACTTCACCAGAAATAATTTTAGGGTTAGCATCTTGAGTTTGAATGACAAGCTTAACACGTTCGATTGGAGCAGTAGCAGTCTTGGATACGATACCAGAGATACCACCGGCCAAGAAGTCCTTAGCAAGAGCAACAGCGAATGAATCCTTTTGTTTTACTGGTTTAGCAGCTGGAGCAGACATCTGAAAAATTGTAAAATAAAAATTTTTCTCTGCGGTGTTTTTACGAGAAGTGGCTTGGAACAATGGTAGAGTTCTTATCGTGGAATTGCACAATAGGAACAACAGCATATTGTAATATAGATAGGAAAATAGGATGATCACGCTATCGAATAGCTGGAAATTTTTATGGATTTTACTTTTTTCTACACTTTCCAAAGAACGTTTTGGCGACTTATCACGTGGTTTCCAAATATTTCTTTTTTGTCATCAGATTTCAAACTTGAATAACCAGTTCTTTATTTATTTGAATAGTATTCGTATTATCATGATCGCATGGCTTGACAGGCTCGATATTCAGTGATCTTGGACGGATTGCTCTCACCTTGAGCACTGTGTCTCCAAAAGCGTTTATCTGGTAGCTTATTTATTTTATTTGCGAAGGAAAATCATGGACCTATACTTTTGTCTCAAGTTACTTTGCATAGGAAGTAAGGAATTGCAAGACTAGAGAGACCTTGATAAAGTTTGGATCTACAAGTATAGAGTTGTATTTTGAAAATCTCAGTTTAGGCAAACTATCTATATCCCCAACTAAACTGGGAATCCGGATTAAACTGTGGGTATCCACAACCCCTAAAAATCCCAAAATAAAACAATAATTGATTGCGTATTCAACTATAAAGGAAAGCATACCACCAAGTAATTTTTTGATAGTTGTGTGGAAATTTTTTTTTAAATCTTGAAATGCTCTCCCTGCTAAGACTGGCATTCAGACCAATAGCAAAACCAATTTTAAAACCAATATTTAAACCAATAATTCAAACCAGATTCAAAACCATTTTAACTTTAAATAATGTAACGTTACCCAAGAATGCACAGAAAAAAAGAAAAGTCGTTGGCAGAGGTGGCAAAGGAAGAACTGCTGGTAGAGGTAGGAAAGGTTACAAGCATCGCTCTTCTAAAGCAAGGCCATATAGAGCATTTACTGGTGGTCAGAGCTCTATTGTAGAACAAACACCTAAAATCGGTGTGCAAAACAGAGGAATGTAAAGGATATTTTAGACTAGGTTGAAGCACATCAGACAGAACCTAAGACCATTGGCTTTAGACACTTTACAGCACTGGATTAATGTAGGGAGAATTGATGCGTCAAAGAAAATCACAATGAAAACTCTAGTAGAAAGCAAAGTCTGTGGTAAAATCAAGGACGGAGTTGTATTACTTGGAAGAGTAACTTGAACTAATACAGGGAGCCGAATTCTTTACTGCAAAAGTTGATATTGAATGTAACAAAGCTACTGAGAATGCAATCCAAGCCATCGAAAAGAATGGGGGAAAAGTAACTACGGTTTACTTTGACAAGAACAGAATCCATTCGCTAATGAATGCCGGAAAATATCATTCGGTGCCGGAAATGATTCTACCACCAAGAAGATTGATTGCTGCTTATGCTGATGAAGGTAGAAGAGGGTATTTGGCGCCTATTGCAAAGAATGAAGAAAAGCACCGTATCCTTGCAAAGATTATCAAAGATACTGGTATTAAAAAGTTGCAATAAATCTATTTGATGAAATTCATGATTATAATGTTGATAATTTATTAGTTTATAGTCAAACATCCACATTTGTGTACCACAATACGGCTCCTAGTCCTAGGAGAGCAGAGATAATACAGGCAATCAAAGACGCGTATCCTTTGAGCTGCATATAGGTAGGATAGAGCGACGGAGCAGCAGGGATACCGGCAAACGTAGACAAGTCAGAGAACCCTGCTGCGTTCCCGCTAGTCAGTATGTTCCTGTTCTTGCACTGGTCCAGCACGCCCTGAGGCACCTTGATATTCTTTTGGATCAAGTCTGGCGCTTCGACAAAGATGGCTGCTAGCCCCGCCTGCAGATGCCACTCGATGTGGCAGTGAAAGAACCACACTCCTGGATTGTCTGCCACAAACCGGATGACCGCGTAGCCTCCTCCCTGCACAATCACAGTGTCTCTTCGCACCGGGTTGGTCTTTGTGAAATTCGCAGTTGCTGGGTCGTACACGCCGTCGCCAGTGGCTACTACTTGGAACTTGTGTCCGTGCAGATGGAACGGATGGTTTCCCCCGTCGTTGTTGTTGATCACAATCTCCACAACTTGGCCGTTCTGCAGAATCTGCGGGAGCGTTCTTGGCCCGTACGCCCTCGCATCAGACGCATTCGACCCCATCGACAGCGCCGTGAAGATAGACGGAACGGGTGGCAGCTTGAACACTGTGTTGTTGAACGCGCCGTGGTTGAGAGCGTCGTCGTACAGGTCAAAGTTGACCGTGTACGCCAACGACAGGTCTGGCGTGAGCATATCGAGCTTGTTCATTGGCGAGAAGTTGTTGCTGTCGAACGCATCTGGGTCGGACGGATAGTCTGACGCAACGCCAGCCGCCAGCTCATACGTCGGAGCGCCTTGTTTGTACACAACGGCAAGCGTGGCATTTGGGCTGGCGGTATCCCCTGGAACCATCCCTCTGTCAAACTTGGAGTGCAGCAGATAGTTGTAGTCTGTCGTGTTCTTGGCCGTGACTAGCACAGAGTATCTCTGCGCAGCGGCGACTTTGAGCACGCTCGTTTCAAAGGGCTGCACATTCTCTCCATCGACCTCAATCACCTGGAACGTGTGGTCGTCCATGTACACATTGAACGCTGCAATCGCGGCCATCCCGATAATGCGCAGCCGGTATGTCTTGCCAGGGACAAACTGCAGAGCAGTGGAGTCCCCATGGTTGATGACCGACGCATCTGGCGTTGGCTCTGCGCCAGTGGGGTTGAAGATGCTGAGAAACTGATCGAGCAACACTGCGTGCTGTTGGTGGTACCAGTCTGCGTTAGTTCGTGAATACCCGTGAGCGAAATCGTGTACTCTTGGTCGTACTTGTACGTTGCCTGATCGGCTGGATTCTGTATAATCAAGGGAGCCTGCAGTCCGTCAACATACTGCCCATCAATGTGGCCGTGGATCCAGTACGTCCCGTACTGCTGGATAGGTATTTCGTACATAAAGCTGCTCCCTGGAGCGATTCCGCACTCTGTCACTCCTGGAACCCCATCGTAGTAGTTGGTTCCGTTCTGAAACAGTCCATGGGAGTGCAGCGTGGTTGGAACATCGAGAGCGTTCTGCACGTTGATTACCAGGGTGTCACCCATGGTAACGTTGATTGCTGGAATCGGCCACTGTCCGTTTACACCAATTGCTCTCCTCGGAAACAATCCGTCTGGGTTCACATTGTCGACATAAGTGATTTTCCAGTCGTACGTCACTCTTGCTGCTTCAACCAGACCCAAAATTAAAAACATGGTGATGAATTAAGTTGAATCATCCGTTACAAAGTTTGAGTTTCCTTGAAATTTGATTGGCCAAGTTCCCCGAAAAAATCCACCCCACAGGTTTGGTGGTAGGATTGTTCATTGTCAATAGCCTAATTCGATTAATAATAATAATTCCTGAGCACTATTACACGTATATTCCGCGATATAATGCCCGTGTATCCCTCTCTACAAGTGAGAAATTTTGCCGGAGCCGCCATCGGAAAGCAAAAATCATCGGAAGATTCCGAAACACTTCAAGTCAAAAAACTTTCACCGCCTGATTTCTTACACAAAATATTCAATGCAATACTTTTCGATACCATTATTCTTTATTATATTCAGAGAGACAATTGAAGCTGCAATCATTGTCAGTGTGTTGATTTCATTTGCAAAAAGATTGAACGATGATGGACAGTTTGATTCCCTAGCAAAGAAGCTCAAATACGCTGTAATTGTCGGTGTAGGCTCTGGCCTGTTTCTAACCCTTGCGTTGGGTGCAGTTGTAATTTATATCTGGTATCGGTAATGATTTGGCTAATTTTAGATTTGGAAATAATCTGTGGGACAAGAACGAGTTACTTTGGGAAGGAATCCTTGGAACTGTTGCCTGTGTGTTTATTACAATCACTGCATTTGCGATTCTAAAGACACAGGATTTAAAAGACAAATTACATCGAAAATTACAGGCACGAATTGATCAGGCTCAACAAGAGAATATCGACTGCGAAATTACAAAGTTTAATGGCACTGTATACATGTTCTTTTGGATATCTTTTCTGTCGGTTGTCAGAGAAGGACTTGAAGCTGTTGTGTTTATGGGAGGGGTCGCAGTCAGTGAACCTGCTTCTTCAATCCCTATAGCTGCTGCAAGCGGTGTATTAATCGGGTTAGCTCTTGGTTATGTTATCCATCGAGGAAGCGCTAAATTGGCACTTAAATGGTTCTACACGATCTCTGCATATGTTTTATTCCTAATGTCTGCTGGACTACTTTCAAAATCTGTTGGTTGTTTTGAAGATCGGGAATGGACAAAGATAGTACCTCTCGATGTGGATAATCCAGACGCGGTTATTTTTGACCCAAGGGTAAATGTATGGGTTTTTTCTCCAGCATACTCTGAAGCAACGGGTTTCTGGTCTATTATGAATGCTTTATTTGGATATCGAAAAGTTGCCACCATTGGAACTATATTAAGTTATATTGGTTATTGGATTCTGATATGTATCGCTTTGGTTCTACACAAGTACAAACTAAAGCGGAATGCGGCTCTATTCAGGGTGGAAGAAGAGAAATCAGACAAGGACAGCGCTTCAACAATTGTTGAACTACGCAATGAGCCAAAAGTTGAGCCTTAGATTATTTAATATAATTCTGTTTACATTATCTTGCTCATTGTGCTAGCGTTGAATCTAGTGATGTTCTGACTGGAGTGAGTCAAGCCGAGCCATAAAGCGAGCTGAATTTTTTTCACTTTTGAAAAGCAATCCAATATGCCTACTGTAAACGTGGACGTAGTAACATTATATGCCCAAATCGGCAGAGAATTCAGTAATTTATTTTAATTGCAGCTGACAAGGAATTTGAAGATTTATGTTTTGATTTCGGGATTGAACTAGAGGATGTAACCAGTTCACATGAATTATCTGGCAAGGAGGAAGGGGAAAACAGAAAAATCTATCGCATTGATATTCCTGCCAACCGTTATGATATGCTCTGCGTGGAAGGAATTGCCAGAGCGATTAGAACTTATTTGGAAATTGAAAGACCGCCAGTTTACAAAGTAACCAAACCGGCTAAAATGCACCAACTACATGTAGGAAAAGAGGTAAAAATTTCATTAATGAGACTGCTCAAATCCGTCCGTACGTAGTTGCAGCAATTTTGAGAAATGTTGAATTCGACCAGTTGCGTTATGATGGGTTCATTGAATTGCAGGACAAACTCCACAATAATATCTGCCGCAAACGTACTCTGGTAGCAATTGGAACCCATGATTTGGATACTATTACTGGGCCATTCTACTATGAAGCCCAACCACCTCAGGATATCAATTTTATCCCATTGAACCAAACCAAGAAAATGAATGGACATGAATTAATGGAGTTCTACCAAGTAATTGATTCTAATCTAGTCTGATCGTAAATTAAGTAAATTCCTGCACATTATCAAAGACTCTCCAGTGTACCCAGTAGTATATGATGGAGAAAAGAGAGTGTTGTCGCTACCACCAATCATTAACGGTGATCATTCCAAAATATCCAAGGATTCTAAAAATATTTTCATTGAATGCACAGCTACTGATCTCAACAAAGCCAAAGTGGTGTTAAATACCATTGTGGCAATGTATTCTACTTATGCAAAAGACAAGTTTACAGTAGAGCCTGTGGAAGTTGTCTATCCGGATGGAAAGAAATACGTTTACCCAGATGTCGCCCCACGCCAAATGAGTGCCAAAGTCGATTACATCAACTCTTGCATTGGCATCAAAGCTACTCCAGAAGAATTGGCAAAGTATGTTTCAAGAATGTCGCTAGATGCCAAAGTTTCTGCAGATAAATCCGAAATCATTTGCGATATTCCAATCACCAGATCCGATATTCTACATGCTTGCGATATAATGGAAGATGCTGCTGTTGCATACAACTTTAACAAAATCACTGAAACTCACCCTGCAACCAACACAATTGCTCAACCATTCCCTATTAACAAGCTAACTGACATGCTTCGTCGTGAAATTGCTAATGCCGGTTACACTGAAGGATTAGCATTCACTTTATGTTCTCACGATGAAAACTTTAAATTCTTGAACAAAATAGACAACCACGAAGCTGTTACATTGGCAAACCCAAGAACTGCAGAATTCCAAGTTGTTAGGACCTCTTTGCTACCTGGTTAGTGTTATTAATACTAGGTATCTTGAAAACAATCAGTGCAAACAAGCATTTGCCTCTTCCATTAAAGCTCTTTGAAATTCAAGATATTGTTCTTAGAGATGAAACCGTGGAAAGAAGAGCCAGAAACCAGCGTAATTTCAGCGCAATCTATTGCAACAAGACTTCTGGTTTCGAGGTAATATTCAATTAATTTTAGCGTATTCACGGTCTAGTTGACCGTTTGATGCAAATTCTCAATGTCAAACAAGTTCCTACAGGAAAGTTGGGTGGATACTATATCAAAGAAAGCACTAACCCTACTTTCTTTGAAGGCAGAAGAGCTGATCTTTATTATCAAGGAAATGTCGTTGGATCTTTTGGTGTTGTCCATCCAGAAGTTTTGGGACACTTTGAAATCGCTTTTGCTTGTTCCGCTTTGGAAATTAACATTGAGCCATTCTTATAAAGATTTTCGAAATTGTTTTCATTGTGTAATGTTGACTACCATTTGAGGCTGATTTGACAGGGCTACAGATTAGCGTGTCCAAATTGCTTGAAACACACAGACCCAAAATCAAAATGGTAATCTAAAACAAAATGACTCTATTCCATGTCCTCAATTCATTTTTCATTGTTTTATTCCATGTTTGCCCCTCCACCAAAAAATGACCCAACATGGGTCCAATATAAATACAAAGACACCTACTAAATCAGCATGTCTCTGACCGCTGATTGGGTGTTTCCAGACATACCTCGAAGAGATTCTCCAGCACCATTCGAAGAGAGACGGTCGACTGAATTGGAGTATCAATTTCGGAACCGAAGATTATCAAACCCAGATCGATCACTTGTAGTAAAAAATATAGGTGATAGACCAGTTTTACAAAGAAGATACTCTGCCCCTTCTCAACCACTGATACAACCTATTATTGTACAACCTAAACCAAAGAAATTGATAACTGCTAAACCGCCTAGACAGTTTGGACGATTACGGACAAACACGATAAGTAGTTCGAAAACTAGCTTGGAAAGCAGCATGTCGAGCTTGTCTCTTAAAAATACTAGTATTAGAGTGTCGAGTGAAACGATTACAGAGAAAAGAGGAATGTTTGATTGGATAAAGAAAGTCTTACGAAGCGATAATAAATAAGATACAGTTTTATTCTTTCTTTAGGCGCACTAGGTGCTCTACTGCTGATGCGAAATCATCAAACGTGGTTGGGCACTGCAGTTCGTCGCCTGCCTTGTACTTGCCCGTTTTAACTAGGATTGCCTGCATCCCAAGTTCGATCGCACCCAGGCAATCATCAGTTACAGAATCTCCAATCATCACCACGTCTTCAAAACTCACCCCTAAATCATCTATAACCAATTGGTAAAAGCTTTTACTTGGTTTCCCAACCACAGTGCTTTTTTTCCCAGTAGAATACTCTAGTCCTACAACAAAACATCCCGGACCCAGTTCCATATTTTTACTGGTTTTATAATACTTTGCTTTGTGTATCGCGATAAAATCTCCCCCTGATTCAATAATGGAATATGCTTGATTGAGTTTGTCGTAATTGAAATTGGATGGCGACAGTCCTATTACTACTGAATTGGGATTTGAACAGTCCAGATCAGCGAATTCTTCCAGTGCATCAGGCTCTAGGAACAATAGCGGTCGGGAGGATCTTGATTTTAAAAGCTTCTTTGTAGCTACTAGAGAAGTGAATATTTCCTCTTGTTTTATTTCAAAGCCAATTGATACCAAGCGATTGTAAAGAGTGTTGGATGATTCCTTTGTAGTATTTGTAACGAACCTGATTGGGAAGTGCTCGTATAGTTTCGCTAGTGCTGCAACTGCGTCTCTCGTAGGACCATCTTCAATGTGCAGTGTTCCATTCAAGTCGAGCAGTATTGCCTTTGGTGCACGCATTCTGATTTAAAAAAAATTAATGCTGTATTAACAATAATTTATTTGCTTGCTTGCTCAATAGTATCAGAGCTACTTCTTCCAACCACCATTATCGCAGCTCCAGATGAAATATCATCCTCTGAAGCAGTTCCTTCTGATTCCATCTTTGATCTCGCACAAAGTTTTACTAAAACAAGCGCGAGGCAAATGCATATCCAAAATGAAGTGTAACTTACTATAGTGCCTACAGTAGCTACCTTTCTATATCCAAATATTGCGCTGAAAATCGACCAGAAACCACTGTTTTCAGAGTATTCTGGAGCAAGGATCCAAACATTTACGCGAGGATCGAAAACAACCGCATCTGGGTTGTCAACATCAATAGGCACAATACTAGTCCAAGCCCTATCTTCAAAAACCCCGACAGATTTTGAAAATAGCCCTGCTGCCATCAAGAATAGCACATAGGCGGCAGTTGCGTAGAACCATTTCAATGCTAGTTGAGCACTACCTCTGTGTATGATATAACCAGTGAGTAACCCAACAACTAAACCACATATGGCTGCAACAGGAATCGAGGAAGGAGGCTCACTAACAGCTACACCACCCATGAAAACAACTGCTTCAAGTCCTTCACGTACAACCGACAGAAAAGAGATCCAAAAGAACATGAACACAGTGCTCTTCATTTCCGACTCTGCATCTTGGGTAGCGTTTTGTGTTTGTGCATTATCGATCCTGGTTTGAAGTTTCTTGTTCAACTTTTCCTTCAAGTACTTTGTTTTCAATATGGCAAAAGCGGTAATTGTGATAAAAACACTGGATACAACTCCTAGAGACCCTTCCCATAGAAGCTCATTCTTTTCCCAAACATTTTCCCCATACCTGCATTAAAAAAGCATTACTTGTACCAAACGTAAATCACAATACCCCCGAGTCCGAATGTAAGCACTAATCCAGAAACCACACCAATAATCACAGCGTACTTTAGCTTTCTAGAAAGGCGATCCATATGCTCGTTAATGTTCAGTCTAGTTGCAAACGACAGAAGCACACTAACGATAATCGCAGCTTCGATAGTTTCTCGGAATATAATAAAGAATAATGGGATAGCAAAGTAGAGCATAACTACCCAACATTTCTTGTCAACTTATGTATTCCGGAATGGTGATTCCGCAGTCCTCTCCGTTCCTGTCCGACAGAGATGCGATCCGGGAGTGATGAAATCCACCAATACGGTAAAAGATAAAGCACCAAAACAAGATGAAGCGACTGAAAACATATTCTATAAAGTCTCAAGTGCCTCTTGAAGTAGTGTGTATTGATCCTTCAATTCTTTATATTTTTTTTGATTTTTTATGTGGCGCAAAATCGTGTATTCCGAAGAGAAAAAATCCATCCGCCTCCGGAATGCTGTTAAAAAGAGAGCATTTTCGTTTCAGGAATAAAAATGTTGTCTGTGTTGATCGGCGTACTAAGCGCAGCAAGAGTGACGTACGACTGGAAAATCACTTATGTCGACAATGTGAACCCAGACGGATTGTTTCCGAGGAGAGCAATTGGTGTAAACGGACAGTGGCCGA
>JADIIY010000137.1:0-17662 GCA_027604245.1 Boothiomyces sp. JEL0838 | reverse complement strand
AACAAATTGGCAGATACAGCAATAGCAAACAAGGCAGCGTTAAATAACATTTTTAATTGATGTGAAACTCTTTTTTTACCTGTTTTTATGTGCTATTTTTATTTACATATCTGTTTAACGTGGAGACCAAATATTGATATGTGGAAATCGTACACAATTTGTTTGGTTATGAGATAAACATTTATACAAAATCTCTTTATTTGTAAGGCGGAATCAATCGCGAATTTGGGAAGCACTAGCTGCAGCTAAGCTCTTTTGATTTTGAGTAGCCCCGTTAGAACCCTTCACTTGGGAACCTTTCATAGTTTCAATTTTAGTCATCAAGAGGTCGACAAACATGAACAAAGCACGAGAGTTATCAAGGTTGCCCGCGATCATATCCCACCACAACGTGTATATGGAACCTCTCATCCACATGGCACCTAAAGTTAATAATATTTACCAATAAATTCAAAGATATCAATGAATTGAATAAAGGCCAATCGAATAGCACTTTTAAACAAAAGTTGATGGACTTGGCCCTTACCAATCGCGCTTTTATCACCCATTCTATTCATTGCGGAGTGAATAATCCACAAACAAAAAGTACTTTGGAAAACCCCAAACGCTGCGACAATAGCCATCCCCACACGAATACTAGAAGAAATCAAGAAAGAACCATAGACATCGTATATCCTTCCTCCCCACACCCCAAGGACAGCAATTACAGTTACAATTTTCAAAATTCTAATTTGCTGTGGTTGAGCTACAGCAGAAACTATTAGCAAATTACAATATAGTTCCAATGAACGGATAGCAGCTGCAGCTGCAGCCTGGACAGTCCAAAGATTTTGTGTGTTAAAAGTAGGGTACATGTCACCAATGTACATTGCCAAGTAGGAAAAGAGGTTATGAAATACATTCATAATAGCGATCCACAATAAAACTGAAGCAACTTTGTTTGGCCGCAAGAAAAAGTATCCATAAGGAATCATTATGATTTCCAAAAGTTTGACAGCCTTGATTAGCAACACTTACCTCCCATCCTTGGTTAACATCGTTGTAGATTTGGCCAATTAATGCAGAGCTAGTTGGATCTACCATCTTTAGAAATAATTTCTCTCCCAAATTAAAATCATTCGCTCTTTTATATGTAGATCACGCTTCTGGAGACGTCATTGTATCGGAGAATTTAAAAAAACTCGTCACTACTTTCGAGATGTTACCAATTTTGAAAATCTAGAATGGGCTACAACCAATTTACTCTCTCCTTCAAGAAATGAACTTGCTAGTAGTTCAGGAGACACTAATAACGGGATAATGGAACAACTTTTGTCAGTTATGACGTAATTTCACCGTTGCCATTGTATTGATTTTTTCTCTTCAAACTGTGGTGTAGATTGAGCTCTACAGATAAGCTTATCAAAAGAAACACAATTTGGTTTTCACACACACGATTCCTACCAATCCCGCACTTTTTTTTAAGAAAGTCAGCTGGTATTAATTTTGAATGCTTCTGATGTTTTGTGGTCTATAGTGTTGAATCACAGTTTAAATTATCTTTGCCACAAGTTTCAAATCTGAATGCAACGTACAAAAATTCACATAGTAGGTGGTGGTGCCTTTGGATTATCGACCGCACTCTCATTATCCAAACGCGGATTCGCCAATATAACTGTTTATGATAGAGAATCAATTCCAGCGGAAGATGCCTCATCCACTGATATATCAAAAGCGGTGCGAATGGAATACGGAGACGATATTATATATCAGCAAATGGCAGTGGCTTCCATAAAGCAATGGAAATTGTGGAATAGTCATGCAAAAGAAATTGGCTTTCCTGTATTATACCATGAAACGGGTGTATTTATGGTATCAGAAAAAGGACAACCAGGTTCTTATGAAACTGTGAGCAAGGAAAGTATTTTAAAAGCTGGTTATAGTGCATATGTAGAAGATAACAAGGATATTTCCCCTGACCGATTCCCAGGTTTAAAATCGATGAGGGAGAAAATGCCAAAAGGCCACTATAACAGATTAGGTGGATGGGTATTTCCGTTGTAACCGTAGGTTGATAGCAGTAAATCGATAGAATATTTAAAGTATTTACTTTTGCAGCAAAGAGTAAATATTGTTACAGGAAAGAAGGGAACCCTAAAAAAATTACGAAAGACTGATGGGCAATACAGTGGTATAGAGATGGAAGATGGTACCTACCATGAAGGATTTGTTATCTTATGCTTAGGAGCTTGGTCTGAATCTATTATTCCGGAAATGAAAGGTCTTGTGCAGGCAATCGGACAACCCGTGCTCCACTTTAAATTAACACCTGAATTGGAAAATTTGTACTTGAAAAACTTTTGTGTTTGGACTGCTGACTTGGCTAAAACTGGGTTTTATGGTTTCCCATCCAATGATGGTCGGTTAAAGATTGCGAATCATGGAGCAGGATATACATTTCATCAAAATGGCTTATCGACTCCCAAAACTGTAAAGACTCATCCAAAGGATGGTCATAAAGTCCCGCTGGAAGCTATTGAATCCACCATCAAATTCACAAAGGAATACCTGCCAGAGGTTTCTAATTGCGATGTATGTTTCACCAGGATGTGTTGGTATACTGACTCTTTTGACGGTGATTTCATTGTAGGAAGAATTCCTGGTCAAAAAGGAGTGATGGTTGCCACTGGTGGATCTGGCCACGCGTTTAAATTCCTGCCGGTACTTGGTGATATTGTAGCGGATGCAATGCAGGGAGTTGAAAGTCCAAAAACAGCCAAATTTAAGTGGAGGTATCCAACAGACAAGGTTCTGACAGAAGCAGCGAGAGCACCATTACCTCCATTCCAATTGGAAAATCAAGCAACAGTTGGCACTTTATACAAAAGCAAGCTATAATCGAATACATTTATTTGTTTTCTCTTTTGTTTTGAATTTTCTCAACCATAGTTTCCAGTGATTCGCATCTCTTTCTCTTCATCAGGGGAATATGCTGCTTTTGTTTAGAAACTTCACCTTCCATTGCTCCTAATAGCCTATACTCTTCTTTCAGTGTATTAAGTTGCAACACTCGGAGTTCGGCTTCATACAGTTGTTCGTTGATATCTTGAAATACTTTTTGCTGATTCAAACAATCTTTAGAGTCAGCGATACGCCAATTAATGCTATCGTATCCACAGTCCAAAAGCACAAGAGGAACATCAGGAGCCATATCGTAGTTTGGTTTTCCACTTTTATCAGGATGCTGCTTTAAATCCAGCAAAGTTTGAATGATTTCTGGTTGTTCTAGCCCCTTTCCAACCATGAACAGGAGGGCCATCATATTTCTGACTTGATGCCATAGAAATGCCCGTCCCTAGATTAATAAAAGTGTACTTTAACGATAAACACGCTGAATTTATCAGATGCTTGCTCAATCCCTGCCTCGTATATAGTACGAGTAAAGAACTCTGGCCGCTCGACTTTGCTCGAATCAAGTTTACATATATGGCGACAGTCGTGAGTCCCAATAAAGTATTTGGCCGCCTGCTGCATCATCGCAATGTCATAACCTTTTGTAGGAAAAAAGTATTTATATTTTCTGTACTGGCATGAAAATCTTGCATCAAATGACAGTGGTACTGGAGCCCATGCCAACACTTTAATTTCCCTGGGTAATAGTTTGTTTATCATTGACAAGTATGGCAATTCTTCCTCTGTATAGTCTCCATCGATATCAATTGGATCTTTTAATGTCTTTACTGAGTCCCAATCTAGAGTGAACGGTGCCGTAGATAATGTCCTGACCCACAACGAGACTACCTGTCCAAATCCAGAGACTCCCTTATCCGTTCTTCCAGCTCTGGACCATCCACAGGCATCCGGTGAAGGTATCAATTTACAAGTAGTAAGTGCTCGAAACAGTTCTTTTTCTATTGTAGGCAATGGATCGTTCATTGTCCCAGTAAATCCAAAATAATTCTGCCCCAAATAAGCGACTTTGAACGCAACATGCCTCGCTCTAGTTTTTTCAAACTGAAATGGTTTCTGCGCTTTAATCTTTTTTGGCTGCTCGAATGCTGCTAGCTTGGCAATTAACTGTTCCTTGGTCAAATTCGAGTAGTTCATGGAAAAAAGTTTTCAAAAAATGCAAGTGATGAATACTGTAAAAGGTTTGATATCCGCAAGAAATGTTTGAAATTTTGGTTCTTGGCAGGAGTTGCCTTGGATTGTAAGGCCAGACAGATAGCAATTGGGATTATTAGGGATGGTTTCGATAGTGTGAAAGCATTCAAAGGAATCCCAGATAGCGTAGATCCAGCTTCAAACTGAACCACTTGTTGCAAGATTACAAGTGACAGAACAACGAAGCGATATTATCGCTGATTCCGGAACGCTTTACTTATTGTCAAGATGTAAGGAACCAGCTTACAGTGGATACAAGATTACAATTTAAATTCTGATGCATTACTTTATTAGTAGGATATTTTCCTTATATTAAGCTAAATTTGACAGTAGTAACGTCCATTTCAAAGCCTGTGGATAATTGCGGTCGTTGGTTATACTTGGCTTTGAGATTTTCTCTTAATCGCCGCAGTAGTTCTATACATGTGATGGATCCATTATGCTCCTCTAAAATCTTTATCATATTGTAGGTCATTGCTCCATGAGTTTCCCCAGCATCGATCGTGTCAGCAGACTTTTGATAATCTTTACATCCAGTGACGGATATTACTTGTGCCAATGTGGTTTTATCCTCTTTGGCTTTGTTTTCAGCGGAATCATGCTTGTGTAAAGCATGCTTTAATTCTAGCAAGGCAGACGACTTATCCCACCTGGACAGAGCAGCTATAATTCCTTTACTTGTTTGTGCTATATGTCTACGGTTGCTTCGGACTAGCGGCTTTAGCGATCCATCCAAAAAGTAGGTATATGGCAGATCCAATAGAGACCCAGAGTGACAGCAGTCAAAAGTCGACATCAGCTTTGTTCCGGGTGGAAGTGGCTCTATTAATGTAGCATATAGCTCTGAATCCGTAATCAGTCCTCTTTGCAGGTGATCTACTGGAAATATCGCTTCATGAATTTCGTTATTTTTATCTATATTAGAGATCACCTACCTGGGCCAAGTTGCTGCCCTCCATGGCCACTGAAATGGAAAAAGAATGAATCTTCTGGCTGTGCGTCTGCAACTAACCACACCATTGCGTTCCTTATATGCCTTTTGGTAGGGTAGGAATCGGTTCCAAGCTTTTCATCCGTCATGATCATGATATCCTGATAGCCCAGCTTCGTCAGATACTTTTCCAATAACCTGGTATCATTTATACATCCTCGTAGTTCATTCTTTTGTCCGAGGTAATTTATGCCAATCAGCAATGCCCTTTTCTTTGGCTTCCTGGTTGCGTATTGCTGGGTCTTTGTGCGCACTAACCTACTGATAGTGTAAAGCCGATATGAATCTTCCAAAGTAGATTCTTTGAGTATCTCTTGCTCAATATCCAATTCCTTTCCACTTGTAATTTCAGCCAATTCCTCGTCAGTCAGTTTGTTTCCAACAGCTCTATCTTTTCTATAACTCGAATCATTCTTTTGAACTGCTAGTTCGTCTATCTTTGAAAGGAACTTTTTCCACTTCATTCTAAATTTACAAATTTTTAACAATTCGCTTTGGTCAGGTGCCTCTTGTGCTACCTTGAAGAAGCCACCCAAGATATGTAGTAGAAACGTCTTTAATAGAAATGTCTTTATTAGAAACGTCTTTATTTGAAATAGGCTTTCAGCTGATCCCCACCAAACACCATACAGACGGTAAGATAGACAGACAACCCTATTCTTGGTGTAACACCTCTATAGAATCCTCCCAACCCGTTCTTTTGATATATCCACTTTGCGCAAGATGCGATTGTCATCTTGGCAGGTCTGGTTGGATCCTTGACTTGGGATTGCATATTAACACGAATTACTTCAATTGGCTGGTTCCAGCATGCCAACGCACCACCAATAATGGATGCGCTAAGTCTTTCTGGTATAGTCAACGGTCTCTTTTTATCCTTTTCATCTCTAAAACTAGTGATTGTGCTTTCTACAATTCTAGAAATACCCAGTCTCGATCCCCAATTCGTCATTTGACGTAATGCTGGATTAAAAACAAAATTACCAACAGCGTTAACTCCCTTGTTGATTCCGACAATTCCTTCTTTACGGAAAATATCAGCTGCAATTTTCAAGGTAGATTCAGGCGGTCCGACTGCTCGGTGTCTAGTAACTTCAACGGTTTTCATGAATGTACAGAAACCCATTGTAGTGTATGCCTATATAAATCAATCTTTACTTGAGCAATACCTCCTCCCATACCTCCAAGGATTCCAGCCACTGAATTGCTGGCACCCAATTTAGATCGCACGAGGTATTCAATCTCTGATGAGGTGAATAATAACACCGCACCCTTTGTGCTGGCTTCAATCCTAAAATAAAATTGAAATTACCAGGCCCATGGGATTAAACCTCTCCAGAATCCAGGCAATCCCGCGCTAGTATTAATGGTCTTGATTGCTTTTAGCAAGCCCTGATCAGGATTTGCTGCCATTTGGGTTTTAACCACTTCAAAAGGCTGTCCGAGGGTAGAGACTTCGAATACTTGGATAAACGCTCCCAATACCAAGTTCTTCCACGATACGGGTTTCTATATTAAAAGATTTCTACTTTTTCAACTGTGGCCATTTCTCAACTGAAAAAAGAATTTCCGGTTCCATTTTTATATGTTGTCAAAATTGGCGGCACTGCTCCGTCTCATTTAACTGTAATCGTTAAATTAATTGCGGAGGTTGATCAAAATAAACTAACTGATGATAAGAATTCTCGATTTATTCTTCCTTTAGCGGAACTGATATTCTGCTGACTTCTTGCTGAGCCAAGTAAAGTCCCAAAGTAACAGATGGAGTGAGGAATGGAGTTAGCAGGATCAGCAGGATATCTGCGCCTTCAATCATAATATAAAAAATAGTGATAAGATTTACCAGTACGATATCAGACCCGATACTTGACTGTGCTGGATGGTGGAAAAAGGCTTCTGCCAGATTAGAGCCAAAAGTTGCTACAAGCTCAGTGAAATCGCCGGCTGGTAAAGTCCACCACACATCTAATACTTGCTGGCCAAGGATAAACAATCCTGCACCAGCAGAGAACATGTACAGACCTGCAGTTAATGCTCTGGATTGAACAGTCATCTTGGAAGCACCGAAAGGAAAGAGAGGAAGCAAGCAAACTACGTGTACGGCAATCAAAGCAGTGATGAATAAATCAGTATCAGCTACTTTTGGGATGTAAATAACACCAGACAGCCCTAAAACTACACACAAAAGCAATAACCCAGTTTTGTTGAATGTATTCTTTGTTGGTGCCTTGCTAGCTACTGCAGCATAGAATAAGCAAGAAGCAGTCGAGATGGCTACAAACTGCCCAATCACCATGTAAGCCCAGATATGCGGAATATTTCTTCTTTTGCCTTCATACAAGATAAATGGAGTCCAGACAGCTACAACAAATACACACAACTGATGACTCCAAAACCATTGATAGTAACCTACAGAAACCAATTTCCAAGCATCATCAAACAAATGCGTTCCTTCCAACCAATGAGATAAAATATTCAAACTGAACTCCACATTATTTCCGGATTCCCGCTTCCATTGAACATAACTATCCTTGAAATATTCAAGCATAAAGTACCAAGTGACTAGGAATGATCCCAATGCAAGAAGCAAAAAGAATCTGGATTTAGGGAACTTTAGTGAATTGAAGAGCGTCTTTGAAATGAAAAGCAGCGAGATGAATATTGACGAAAAATACGCACAAAATATTGCGAATGATTTTGGGTAATCGACTTGGATATCCATTCAACTTTTTTGAAAAAGAAATTGCTTGAGAAAAACTTTTGTGACCAGAAATGCGGTTTTATTATTTGCCAAATGCAGCCAAATCTTTGAATAAATCATTATTCGAGTTTTGTTTCTTTGACGCGTTGTTGTTTATGTTGGCGCTTGAATTGGTTTGCTTAAAGATATCACCAGTCAGATCTTGTGCTGGTTTTGGAACTGCTTGAGGGTTGTAGCCCTAATATTAAAAGAAACTTACCGCACTTTGAGTTTGATAGTTGGGGTTCATTGCAGTTCCAAATCCTTGGGCAGGTTGAGCATAACTCTGTTGCATACCAAAGGAAGGCTGTCCAAACCCCTGCTGCGTTCCCATTCCCATCCCCATTGGCTGTCCAAAAGCTGGCGCAGCTCTGTACATTGAGAGAATGCTTTCTTTCTGTTGCTTTTCCTGGAAATCTTGTTGCTGTTGCATCATTAACTGCTGATGAGGATTTTGAATTTGTTGTTGCGCTTGCGGTTTGATTGGTTGGGCAATCTGTTCGAATGGGTTTGCTGCAGGTTTTTGAAAGTTATTTTGCTGGAACTGATTGAAAGTTTGTGCTTGTAATGGAAATTGTTGGAAAGGATTTGCTTGAGCTTGTTGTGGTTGTTGGAATGGCTGTGACTGTTGTAGCTGCAATGGAGATTGTTGAGCAATTTGCGAGAATTGATTTGCTTGTTGCGCTTGCTGTTGGAAAGCTTGTGACATTTGGAACGGAGATTGCTGAGCAGCCTGTCCAAATTGGTTTGTTTGCGATTGCTGTTGGAAGGGGTTGGCAGCTTGTGGTGCAACTTTTTGAGCTTGGAAGGGATTGGCTTGCGATTGGTTGGATTGTAACATGTTCTGCTGGTTTTGGACTGCTTGGAATGGATTCTGTGGTTGGCCATGTGCAAAAGCCGCTGTCTGGAATTGGTTTTGTGTAGATTGCAAGTTCATGCTATTAAATTGATCCCCGAATGGGTTTGGTTGCTGCGCAAACCCTTGGTTGTAATTGGAGAATTGTGGTTGTTGGTATTGCTTAATTTGTGGTTGTTGTGCTGGGGTATCAAACAGGCCAAAAAGGTCTTCAGTTGCACTTTTTTGCGGAGCAGGCTTAGTTTCAGTTTTTACTTGCTGAGAGCTGCTATAGGTTTGAGCTTGCTGGTTTTGGTTGGACACAGGTGTTGATTGTTGGCTTGAGAGATTACCATTGCTCCACGATACAAGAAGGGCAACTGCTTGTTCAAGATTTCCATTTGCTTTCTGTAAAGCTTTTAGGTTCTTTTCAGGGTTAGTGAAACCCATTTGCACTAAATGGGCAGAAGCACCAGAATATTGGTCATATTGCATAGATTGTTGTGGTCTATTTGAGTTTTGTCTAGATTTTTCTCTTTCATAGGAAGTGTTTGGTCTGCTGCTAGCAGTTGAAGTAGCGCTTCTTTGTATAGAGTGCTGTTCTTTTTCAGCATGTCTTTGTTTCTTGATCAAGTAATCAACGGATTGCTCCAAATTACCCTTGTACTTTTCCAATGCGTGTCTGCATAGAGCTTCATCGTTGAATCCCATGTTCATTAGAGTTTGCAATTGTTGCTTGTTGATTTCAAACATTGCAGCTGCAGTTTTCTGTTGAGCTTTGGCGTTTTCAAGAGCCATTGCTTGAGAATATTCTGCCAAAATGTTAGTTACGTTCTACCTTGATATTTTCAAGGGAATACAATCCGCGTTCATATTTGTTTCTAATGTAGGTATCCATGTCACTTTGTTAACGAAAAATTACTTGTCATTTGCATCATTAATGGGAGGTGCGTTTCCTTTGGAAAGATACTTTGCGTTTACTTTATCATTTCCCATTGATGCCATAAACTAGGTCAAGATTTGCTTACTTCAAACCATTCAGGTTGCCATGAATCCAAATTTGTTGATTTGACTTTTGAAATATGGGTGCCCATTTTACGATGAATACCTGCGCATCTAATACATAAAAAGCACCCAATGTTTACAGATGCCCATCTAGGACCTACATTAAATTCCATAAACCTCTCAAGAAACAGTCAGCGCATTTTTGATTTTCTGGTCTAGCTAGTAATTCTGCAATAATTTTAGCCTGCTTTTCTTCTCTCTTCTTTAACTCTCTGGAATCCATGAAAAAAGTAAAGATTTCCCTTACTGTAGAAGTCGTGGATGTTTGACATGTGGCGTACTTGGACCCAACAACATAAAGAATTAGCTAATAGATTTTATTATCAATCATTAGAAGATATCCTGTTTAATGGTTGCCTTTGCCATTATCCTTGTCTTTGTTATCCTTATCGTCATCATCCTTGTCATCCTTGTCTTTGTCATCACCATCCTTGCCTTTGTCATCATTGTCATTGTCAGTGTTGACATTCACCTTCTTGGATGTGCACTTTCCTCCCTTAGCTTTTTGTTGACCGTTGTTGGTAATTGCAACACCATTATCAACCAAGATGACATTGTCAATTACTGGCCCACAGGAGCCAGCAGTTGTAGATCCAATTTGGATTTGAGTGTTGGCATCAGTTGCTACGAATTGGTAAGTAACTGGAATCCATTTTCCTGCAAATTGAGCAGAATTGTGGAAGAACACTTGTTGAGGATTTCCAGTGGCAGAAACGAAACCGGTTTTGTTGTAAGTTCCACAGTAGTTTTCGTTCAACATGAAGGTAAGGGTATAAGCATCGCCAGGGGTCAAGGCGACAGTTTGTCCAATAGTGTATGGAACATTACCACACAGGTCCATTGACCAATCTCCAGAATAAGCTTTCCATGGAGTATTGTCAACTTCTACTGCTGGACCACTAACTAATTGCCATGGAGCAATAGCACTATCACTGACGATACACCATGAATCCTTGCAGTATTGTGCAGCATGGTCTTCAAAGTCACCGTTTTTTAGAAGATTAGCGCCAGAGACAGTAGTGGCAATTGCAAGAGCAAGGGTCGTCAACATTCTATGTGAGATAGCTCTGTTGGGTACAAAAGAATTTTATATACCAACCTGCGTTTCACAAATACAATGTGGTAAAAACAAAGAATGGACCCATTGTGATCAAATTGGAGCATGCATTGTTCCCTAAAACATTTTTTCTCATTATTCAGAAATGTTACAGTTTTATTAAAGTTCAGTATGAAACCCTTGGGCATTTATCGTTCTTTGAGGAGTAGAGCTGGATTCTCTTGGCAATTCTTGCTTTGAGTTCAGCTAATTCATTTTCACGCTCACCTCTGCACTTGTCAAACTTGTCCTTGTTTCCTTTGTCTTCTTTGCCGTACTTTTCTTCCAACTCTTTAATTTGATTTCCATATTTTGCTTCAATGAACTTGATGGCTCGGGATTCGGCTTCCTTCAATTTCGTGATTTTGTGTTCATACTTTTCCTTCAAGGATTTACGCTTCTTTTCAAGGTTTTCTTTAGCTTCTTCATAGTACTTTGACTTCAGGCCTTTCAGGGTTTTCTTGTGGTTAGCTTCCAGAGTTTCAAGTTTAGATTCGCAGCTTGCTTTGTTTGATTTGACTCCACGTTCATAAGCGTCTTCCATTGCTTCAAACTTTGCTCTGAAAGTCTTCTCTTGGGATTCAAGGGATTCTTCCAAAGCCTTTTCGGCACATTCAAGATTAAAGTCAGAATCAATCTTTAAGCTGATAATCTTTTCTTCTAGGTCTTCCTTCAACTCTTCAATCTTTTCCTTGTTCTTTCCTGCGGCCTTTTCTAAATCCTCATAGTGTGCCTTCAAAGCAGCAATATCAGCCTTTAGTTGCTTCTTGGACTTTTCGAATAGATCCTTTTTGTGTTCACGAGCATCGCTTTGAATTTTCTTGAATTGTTTTTCGATTTCAGCAACACTAGAAGTATATTCATCATGAGCTGCTTTAAGCACCTTCTCCAAGTCTTCTACTAGATCTTTCTTGTCTTGAAGATATTTCTTTTCCAAAAGATGAATTTGCTTTCGTCTCTCTTCTCGCTCTTCTTGTTCCTTCTTCCAGTGCTCCCTTTCTTCTTCAATCTTTTTTTTGTATTCCAATGTTTTCTTTTCCTTTTCGTCTTCAAGGTACTTTAACTTTTCTTCATCGTGTTCAATATCGTGTTTTTCTCTTTGATATTTTTCGTTTAGCTCCTCGATTCCTTCCTTCAATTTCTTTTCATGTTCCTCATATGCTTCATGCTTCTTCTTTTCTTCAGCAATGATTTCCAACCTGTGCTTCTCTTCCAGCCGTTCTTCTTCCTCGTGCTTCTTTTCGAGTTCATGGAGAGCTTCCTTGCACTTCTTTTCGAGGGATTCAACTTCCTCCTTGTGTTTTTGAGCGCGAATCTTTGAGGCTTCGTTGAACTCTTCCCTCATATGCGAGATTTCCTTTTCAAGGTCTTTAGTCCACTCCTTTACTTGGTGCTCGAATTTATCTTTGATAATCTTGATGGCCTTTTCATCACTGGAGTCCTTCTTGTCATATGAAGCCTTTTCAAAGCATTCGATTTCACTCTTCAACTTTTCTTTTTTGATTTTGATTTCATTTTCAACCTTTTCTTTCTCCAGATCTTCAGAGTGCTCAAAGTTCTTTTTGATCGTTTCAATCTTCTTGTCCCATTCGATTTTTTCCTTTTCCATTCGATCATGGAAGCTCTTTTCCAACTTGTCCTTATCTTCATGGTACTTTCTTTCTTCTTCTTCCCTTTGCTTTCTGAGTCTTTCCAAGGCTTCATGTTCTCGGTTCAAGGCTTCCTTTTCTTCCTTGTGAACCTTTTCCAACTCCTTCATTTCCTTGTCATACTTTTCCTTGTACGCAGCAAGTTTTTCCTTGTCATGCTGGATGTCTTTGACCTCTTCTTGATGCTTTCTTTCAATATTTTCAAGTTTCTCCTTGTATTTTTGTTCTTGAGCTTTGAGCTTGTAAGAGTGCTTGTCGTCATTCTTCTTCTTTTCCTTTTCATCATCGCAATCTTCGTCGCTTTCAGCTGGCTTCTTTTTGTTTCCATACTTTGGCTTATATTCATGCTTTGGAAGCAAAGTTACATTGTCAACTACAGGGCCACAGCTTGTGGCAGTGGTGGAGGTGATTTCAATCACAGTCTTTGGGTCAGTGGCCTTGAATTCGTATACAATCTCGGTCCAGGCGCCTTTGGCAGTGTCGTGGTTGTACTTGAAGTTTAGTGGTGCGACTCCGGTAGCAGAAACATACCCGGTCTTTTCCTTTGGATCGCACAAATAGTTTGCATTCAAATAGAACGACAAGACGTACTTTTCCCCTGGGACCAAATGGACCTCTTGTTCAATGCCATAAGGGGTGTTGGCACTTAGATCCATGGACCATTGGCCAGACTGGTTTGGCCATGGGCTGTGGTCCACTTCGAATTGAGTGCCGTGGCAGACTTTCCATGGAGCAATGGCTTTTTCGTCAGTCAAGATACACCAAGACTCCTTGCAGTACTGCGCACTGTGGTCTTCAAAGTCTCCGTTTTTCAACAAATTGGCAGATACAGCAATAGCAAACAAGGCAGCGTTAAATAACATTTTTACGGTTTCAGATTTCCACATCTGTTTTTATAGCTTGGTTTGTTTATGTTTACTTGGCAATTATTTATATTTTTGTACATGGAGATATAGCGTTACTGTGGAATCTATTTATATACTCACTGGCTTACTGTTGCTGATTACTGAGCAAGCGATTTTCGGACACGGGATAATCGTGGGTGTGAGTTTGTGTTTTTTCCAAAACTAATCTCATGCCACTTCCCACTCTCCTACCCTACCAGAAACAACCTCGTCTTTCTGTTAGTAAATCATTTGAAAATATCATTACAGGACACTCTACAGCAGAAGAGCAAGTTCCCACGCAAGGATTTGAGATACCGGAAAGTATAGTCGCAGATCAGTACAAAAGATTTACAGAGATAAAAATAGACCAGCAGGAGCTAGTAGAAAATTGCAAACTGAAAATTAATGAACTGGAGATTAAAAACAAGCAGCTTTCCTTAATTTTGCATGACTATGATCAAACTATACAATCACAGGCAAAGGAAATTAAAGTGTTGAAAGCCACTCTAGCTAACCAGGAATATGGCTCGCCGGCACATGTAAAAGTGTTGGTTTCTACTATCGATGGATTACAACGCGAATTACACCGTCTACGCGAACAAAATTCATTATTAATGAATGAAGACAGCAAATACAAAAGTCCTAGCTTTATGAATCATGCAAGAGAGAGTTCTGGAGAAAGAAAGAGCGTAAACCACTTGCAGTTTCAGTACAGATCTCCAAGAGCTTCTCCTACTAGATTAAATATACCTAATAGCAATTTGAATGATGATCAACACTCAATAAGTAACAGCCCAATCAGCAGAAAGTCGAACGTGTCACCGGCAGTTTCGCCTACTCACAAAACTGCAAGTACTTTTAGCAGTAGTTTCAATTCTCCTGTTTTACAAGAAAGAAGGGAATTTAGGAGTAAAAATGAAAAGCAAGAATACTTTTACCCGGCTTCTCATTTATTCAATCAGAAGCTACCTAGCCCAAGTCAGAGAATATCAAAGTATCCTTCTCCAAAGTCAGAACGATTGGGAGTCTTTGCAAATATGGGGAAAAGTATGGATAACCTAGATATTGATCATCAAAACGCTGTTTATTCAAATGAAAACAGCCCTTCTCATCAAATCCGTCACCCTGTAAATAGCACTATAAGCAGAGAATTTAATTCTAGCAGTGTAAATAATCAATATAGAACCGCTACAAACCACACAAAATCAATGGGAATCAGTACCTTGGGCTATCAGGTAAACCATCCTTTCTCGAACCAGAAATTTGGAAAAGATCTTGGCGTAGATCAGGATAGACAAACTTTAAACACATTACATGATCAACTAAATTATATTGGACTATTACTAGATCAAGATGCAAAAGATATAGCTCAAGCGAAGCCTAGGGCCGCGAGTCCAAGTTTGTCCGATAATTTCCAAACCACTTCCACTTACAAAAATCGGACCATTCCTTCCTCACACTCAGTACCAGACCTCAAATACCGAAAGGGTAGTTCCTCGTTTGAACACCGCACCAGCATTTTGAAACAACCAAGTACGATTAAATCTCCCAAAACAGCAACTGTTAGGATTAATCCTTCTCCTGTTGAGGAAAAATGGGCGACTTCGACAACCAGTTCCCCATCTCCTACTAAATCAATGCTGATTCACGAAAGAGACTTGCTAGAACAAGAATTATTGGAGCAATACGAAAGAATGAGAAAAATGAATGGTATATAATTAACTTTTTCTAATATATTTACTTTATGCGAAATCTTTGTATCTATTTGCTTCCTTCATTCTCTGTCGATATTCTCTAGTATTGATTTGCCATAAAAATGGACCTCTAGCTGCTCTGCTTTCATAGTAACCGTAAGTTGAAATACCAACGTACATTAAACGAGAATGAAAAACAGTTAACCAGCACATCCCGCAAGCACATCCCACTACTGCGGCTCCAAAAGCGAATACTCCAATAAGAGACCAGATAGAATTGCTAAATTGAACCGCTACTTTTCCAAATACTACATTAAATGGGAATTACTTGATTGGTTGTAATAGTCCAAGTCGACAAAGAATGAAACAAAGATGTATATGGAAAATATCCCCACGTATACAGACAAGATCGTTGCTAATAAAATTGTCATAAAGAACGACTTGTAGTTTGCCTTGCCAATACAAGTCGACAGGAACTGACAGTGGTGGTCGTAATCCGCTACGCATTTGTTGCATGGCTTGCAATGTTTAGTTTGTGGCAACACAACCACTTGACAAATATTACAAAACTTTGTGTCTGGATCAATGACTGGCACTCCGGTTGTCTTTATATAATTTACATTTCTTTGTACATTCGATTTAGTAACAACAGAGTCTTCTGTATCAACCGTGACTGTATAGAGCGTGAATGTGAGTTGGAGAATAAATAAAACAGCGACTACGATTGAGCTTACACTGTAAATTGTTGGCTGCTCGATAAAGCGAATAAATACTCCAAAATAAACACCTGCTCCTATTGCGTATAAGCTTAGCATCAGTGGAAATAGAACTGAATTAAAATAAAGCTACTGTTGATGGGTCGATACCAACCGTTCTTTCTTGACCAGGCATTGAATTGAACAGGGTCGTATCCGGTTGAACCAAAAAAGAAATCCTCATTGTAAACTAGATTAAACTATACGTACCACACAAGGGCAAGTTCAACTTTTCCTTTGGGTTGAGAGCGTCTTTAGAATTAAAGTTTTTCAGCGTATCGTTTGACTTCTACCATTAAGCGGATGTACCTGCGGAACGACTTTGGACTCTTGCATAACGAGAATGGGCTCCAGTTCTTTATCATTCATCGTTTTTCTACTTGCGAAAAAATGTGGCGCCATAACGTGGCCGTTGGGTGTGGGATCTCGTTTTCCACACTAAAAATGCTTAGATTGTATCTTGCTGCCATTTGCGCAGCGCAAACTTATCAAATCAGAGGAGTGGAACAATCGCAAAAGGAATTATACGTAAAGAACTTTTCTTGTCTGGACAAGTCAAATCCAAATGCGGTAGTGAACGACGACTTTTGTGATTGCGATGATGGCAGCGACGAGCCAGGTTCGTTAGGATTAATTCAGGGACGTCAGCATGCTCGAATGGAAAGTTTTATTGCATTAATTTTGGGCATTTTCCCAAATATATCAATTCATCTCATGTAAATGACGGGATATGCGGTAATCAACACTAACAAAGATTGCTGTGATGGAAGCGATGAATATCTCAAGCTTACCAAGTGTCCTGACACCTGCGGGGAGTTGCATCAGGCATATTTGCAGGAACAAGCACGATTGGAAGAAATTCGAAAATTGGGAGCTCAAAAGAAGATGGAGTTGATAGCAAATGCAAAGGACAAAATCAAAGAATTAAAGAGAGAATTGAAAACCACAAAGGCACAACTACCTCGTTTCCTGAAAGAGGCAGAAGCTGCCAAAAATAAGTTGGAAGCGCTGAAAAGAAGGAAGGAGCCAGTATCAGAGTCTGGCAATTTCATTAATACTATTTGGGAAAAGGCTTCCTCTCTCTTGAAATTGGCAAATATTGAATTCACCAAAACAGCAGTCAAAGAGCAAAAAACCAATGAAATCGAAATTACCGAATCTCCAGCAGCTGCTGAATCTACAGATGAAATCCCAACTGCTAGTGCGCCAAATCCAGAATCTACTGCAGAACCAATTGTAGAAGTTGACCCACAACTAGAGAAAGGTTGGCGTTGATTAAATTTAGAAATTGAACAAGTTGAGCAAGAAGTCAATGACATCAACAGAAAAGTTTCAGATAGCGAATCCAGGATTAAGCAAATCAACGAAGAGCTTGAGCAAGATAATGGGGTAGATGATGTTTACCTTACCTTGCGAAACCAGTGCATTGAGCACACTGACAAGGAGTATCTTTGAATTAACCAAGATATACCTACAAACTTTGTTTCTTTTCTGATAGTAAGCAGGGGTACACCTCTCTGGGTACATTTGAAAGTTGGGATAAGGAAGCTCACTCAATGTCCTACACCAACGGGCAAACTTGTTGGAATGGGCCAGCGCGGTCGACTTTGGTTCAATTGCAATGTGCAACTGAAAATACGTTAATCTCTGTATCAGAGCCAAACAAATGTGAGTACTTGTTTATTGTGGGAACTCCAGCAGAGTGTATCATCACAGATTCTGACCTTTCTGAAAAAGACGAACTCTAAATAAAATGGGGGGTTTCAAAGTTGAACAAATTTAACAATGTACAACAAAAAATTGCTGA
>JADIIY010000136.1:0-19227 GCA_027604245.1 Boothiomyces sp. JEL0838 | reverse complement strand
CCAATCATTGGTTCACTAAATATAACTGCATCGGTAAAGGTAGCTCCTTTGGCATTCAAAAAGGCAATGGAACCGGGGTCAGACTTGTATAGTTTGTAGTTGTTCATTTCAATCTTTTCAGGTGCATCTGTAATAGTAAATACGGGTCGAAATCTGATTTGAGCATCAACTTGTCCATCACGCAGGTTTACCAAATCTGAAAGCTTTATCTTGCAATTTCCAGTTGCATCAACAGGTAGGCTGTCTTTTCGATACAAACCCCAGAATTTCGCCATCACGATATGCAAAGAATTATTTTCTGATTCATCAGGTGAGAAATAACTTTTGATATCTTTCAAAAACGGAATCTGCACACTTTGGTTGCAATATTTAATTGCCCAAAAGAGAGTAATAAAAGGGATTATACATATGTAAGAATAAGATAGTTTGCTAGTAGGCTGCAGAAACACCAGTCCTTCCTTTTCCAGGTCACCAATTGACAATTGATTGACTTTAGTTTCACGGTATACAGTCCATTGGAAAAGTGTGTAACAAGACAACAATTCAATGGAATCAGAAAACCTACTAAAAACATTCGGGTAATAGGCTAAAACGGCAGTAGTCAACTTGTCCAATAGAGTTTCAATGTGCAGTGAAGTCTGCATGTTTTTCAAGAAATGTACGTATGCATCCAGCTTGAATCCCTTGATAACTGTACCACCCATATCCGCAGAGCCCATAATAGACATTTGAACAATTGCAAACTCCAAGTATCGACCAACACCACCACACAATGTCAAAAGATACTCCAAATATGGCGAAATGTGATGCTCCCTTGGATTCGTTGTCATTTCAAGTATCACCTCCTTTGCTTCTTCCAATCCAATTAAAGATAACTCAATGTCAACGAATCTGCAGCAGCTAACTTGGAATTGCTGAAATAGATCATCAGAATGAGTGCCAGAGAGTAGTGACATTAGACAGGACCCTTTGGCTGCACTGCGAAAAATGCAAAGTAAATTCTCGAGGTAATGCTTCCTATTTTCATCTCGAAGAAGGTCGTTGGTTTCATCCAAATTAATAATTACCAATCTTTCTCTAAGCTTAGGACTTGGTTCAAAGCAAAATGTTTCCGTAATAAGTTGCAAGGTCGCTTCAAATGACACTCTAAAGCTGGGGAACCACTTGAAGAAATTTTTGATAAACGGTTCGCATTTCACTTTGGCTGGTAATGAATATTTGAAAGCTTCAAACAAAACAAGTAGTGATAGTTGGGTTTCACCATCTTTCAACAAATCAAAGTCACTGCATCTCACACGGTAACTTCTGTTACTATCACGACAATCATTAATAATAGCAGCATGGTTTCCAGTGTATGGCAGTTCAAGAAAACGACGAGCAAACGTTGTCTTTCCTTTGCCTGCTGTTCCGACAACAGTGACAAACTTGATATTCTTTTCAGCTTCCCCTACTCTCACATCTTTCCAATCCAAATAGTCATCCAAAGTGTTATATACCATTTGAGAAGGTTCATCTCTGCAAACAAACTTCATCAAAGGAGCAATGTAACTGATTTCGCTGGTTGGGAATCCACTTAAAACAACTGATGGTCTGGAGAAAATCACCTGAGAGTCTTCAACATCAAAACCAAGCAAATCCTTGAGAACTTTTTTTGGAGAAACCGCATCGCCAGCAACAGATAGTTGTGAACAACGAATAACGAGAGAGAGACCATCTTCTTCAAAGTAACCTTGAGGGAGAGTATTAAACAGTTTCCATTTGTTTATATGCATTTCCTGGTTGTCGAGAGGTTGGAAGAGTTGAATGCGGGAAGGTGGTGCAGAAATGTCTTCCCCATACTTTTTCTTGATGGCATCTTGTACTTCACTAAGATCTTCCATTTCAGTGACATTAATTCTTGCATTTACTCCATTGTATTGAACGTTGAGGAATTGTTTGGCCATTCAGTTTTGAAGATAAAAATTTGCAACAATTCTGAAACTTTTGTGTGGCGTCCAAATTAAAAAAGCAAGTGCGTTGTTATTTGCTAATGTACCAAGTCACATGATACAAAGTTATCTTCAAGTTAGTATAAAGGATCTCTCGTAGAAATTTGCGATATCGTGTTATTTTCTAATAAACACGCCTTATATAAAAAACATCGTGAAATCACACTTTTCTGAGCTAGATCAATCAATGCCTGCAATGGTTCTTGATAATTCTGCATTAGGGTTACTGGATCAATGACTCTAGATTGACATCAAATATAACTGGGACACTGGCAACTGTGTGTTCTAAATTATTATTGTCGCTCTTACAATAACCAAAATGATCTAAATGTAGTGGGATTAAATGCTTGGTAAGGACAAAGTATTGGCTCATTATTATAGGAGACTTATCAGAAACTTGATTTAATATCCAAACAAAATATTCAATTAGATAGTGTTAAAGAGTGGTATTACCAGTTGGATAGATTTATAACCTTCAAACGAGGATAGCGCATGCTTTCAGCTCGTATTCGTGCAAAATCTAGCATGTTTCCATACGATATATCCAGAACTTTCAAGGAATCGCACACACCTTTCATGAACGAAACCACTGCCTCTGTGCTGGCTTTCATGTAGCGCAATTCTAAATATTGCAAACTTGATTTTTGTAATCCATTCATCAAACTCACTAATCCATCATCTTTGAAGCTGCAACCGCTTAAAACCAATTTTTGCAGATTCGTTTTTGGTAGATATTTACTGATAATCTCCATTTCCTTATCTCCTAGTTTAAAATTTTCCTGTAAATCTAATTCTTTAACAAGTTTAATGGTTGAAAACAAATCTTTTAGTCCTTTTGCTGTAACTCCTTTTCCAATACGCAATTTGTCTAGCTTTAAATATTCCTTATTTTCGGCAATTACCCGGCAACACTCATCGGGATCATTACTAATTAGATGCAAGTCAGTCACTTTGGAATGATAAATTGTTTTCAGGAATGCTGGAAGGTATTCAGTGAGTATTTCGATTTCAAGTTTTTTGAGGTTTGATCGAGTCATGTTATTTAGCAACATTTGAGTATTTTCTACCCCTATATTTCTATATAGCTCCAATGCTTCCAAGTTCATCAAGTGGATGTTATCAAAGAATTCCCGTATAGGTTCTGGATCAATGCGAACAGATGGTATCTTCAAACTGGTTACTTTTGAATTGACTAATCCACTAGACAGTTGTTGCAGACCGTGAATATTGAATCGGTTGTAACTCAGCACTAGTTGCTTGATATTTGTACTGCTCAGTACTTGTGCCAACTGTTGGACTCCATCATTTCCAATCCTGTTTGAATATAAATCAAGAACTTGAACTCTAGAATGTAAAAGTGCACTACACAGAATTACAATAAATTCATCATCTATTCCGCATGTTTTGAGATCTAGAACACTTATATTCGTTAGGGCAAGTGTATTTTGAAGCGCCAAAGCGTGGCTAGAGTCAAGAAGTTTGGCATGGATTTGAACTGTTTGCAACCTCGACATTTTGTTAAAATGTTGAATCAAAACCGAGATATTCTTTGGGTCTATGGAACTATCAAAATCAATTCGCAGTTCCGTAACAATATTCGAGTCCAAGACCGACAGAAACTTGTTCAAATCTGATATTCTACGAATCACTAGATTTAACTCTTTTGTTTTTGGGGGCTGGATCATTGTAATTGCCGTCGAATCTGTCGTAAATTTGATAAACTTCCAGCTCGAATATTGCAATTCAGCGAGTACCTCAGCATCGGTAGCCGAGTATTCTTTCCGGATGAACTTGAATTCTGGCCAAAAGTTTTCAGTTATGCCCAGTTTCGCAAGCAGCAGCATGGGATACATCCTCGAATGGAACTCTCTGCTTAGCAAAGATAGTTTAATCAGATCTGTTTCATTCAGGTAATAAAATATGTTGCATTCAAGGATATCTTTGGGAAGTTGAGAGAATTTCATCTAAAAAATTTAGCCGCCCTTGAAGGTTCTCATTGATTAGATGCGATAAAGATCAATCCATGTTGTAACTGAGAGCGGTAGGCAACAATATCGAAATACTATTCAAAGCAAGTGAACTGTTTTTTATTGAAACATTTAACAGGTAATGCCACAGATAGAGTTGACTTCTCCAACACAGACGGAATCCCACTTGGTGGATCCACAGTAGCTGTCTTGGCTGATAATTTGAGAAACACATGGGTCGCAAGAGGCCTTCAATTTGGTTCCAGTAACACACTTGTCATGAGCACAAGAGGAAGGAGGAGTAGTTGGCTTAACTACAGCAGTAGTGGTGGTAACTGGTGGTGGGTTTGGTCCAGATGATTTTGGAACAATACATGCGCTGTCCTTGTTGGAGAATTCAGCTTGGACTACATAAGTGTTTCCGTCTCCGCCAACAATCTTTCCTTGTTGAGCATTGCAAATATCTCCGATTTCACCATTGTTAGAGTCATACCAAGCCAATGGAGCGGCGTTAGCAGTAGCCAAACCAACAGCAGGGTCAGTAGTTGCTTCAATCAATTCGTGGGAAGCTACAGAGCACAAGTTGTTGAATGGGTTAGAGTCAGATCCACATCCACCAGCGCAGTTACCACCTTGGTCAGGAATGATACCATAGTAAATGTATCCAGATCCTTGTTTAATGGTACCGTGGTAGGCACAGAATTCTTGGCAGGAAGAGCTTCCACCTTGGGTGATGGAAACACCAGGAGCAAAGTGGATGGCATAGTAAGTGTTTGCATCAGCAGCTGGGACTTTTCCAGATGAAATCAAACTTTGAAGAGTAGATTGAATGGTTGAATCATCAAGAGTTCCTTTTGCTCCTGCAGTGTAGTCATAAGATCCAATAAATGAACCACGGCCAATGCTTTGGGTTGGGGTGTTGTATTGGGATAACATGTCAAACAATGCAGAGTTGGTTACTCCAGTGTAGAATTGGTTGATTTGAGATGCGTATTGTACATTAGATTGGCCACCCCAGAAGATGGTAAAGACTTTAACGTTGGAGATGACTGGACCACCATAGTAGTTCAGCTTTGCACCAGCTGGAGCAGCAGTGTTTTTGATGTGAGGGCGGGAAAGGTGGTGGACATTGTTTGGCTTGGTGGTAGCCAAAGCCATGGAGACAAGAGTAGCAGCTGCGATGAATTTCATTTTATTGTATGATGTCTAATACGAGATATTTCTTGATTTTATACCACTGTTACATTGATATCATGAATGCCTGGTCATTGCGGTTCTCAGCCAGGCATGCGATAGCCAGGCGCTTCGTAGATTTGATGGGTCACTTTGATCAAAATTCCAGCAAAGAATTGTGAGGAATATATAGATCACGAAAGAGTTGAATGAAACCTACTATCATTACGCATAACCAAATTTTCCCAGAATTAATTCCTTTTTGATTTTTAAATAGCTTTTCCTTTGACTTTTTGTGGATCGGGAACTTTAGTTTGTTTCTGGAACCGATTCTTCATGCAGTGGTTTCCGATCTAGACACACCATCAAAACCAAATAGAGATCTACATCAAAATAATAAAAAAAGGAATCATTCTGGCCATTTTCCTACCCGGAACAGTCTAGTAGATAATATCCGGTTCCTGATATGTACCTTTTTCCATAATTTCTTGTTCAAATACAGAACAATGTGAACATGCGGCCAATAATGTGCCGTTAACATGCTACCAGAGTGATTACTCAAATCAAGGGATACCAAAGGGAAAAAGACACAGATGTTCATGTATTATCGAAACGTTCAGGTGAATATACACGCTCAATGAACGTATTCACGAAACAATTTGGAAAAGAGATTCAAATAAACCAATCATAACATTGGAATAGTTCCGGTTCAGTAGCACACTACAGAGGCCCATCGGCTTGCACTTGTGATGGATGGACAGTGAACTCTGTTAGTGGATTTCATAGTAGTCGGATAGCTACTGGTAGTAGATTTCATAGTAACTGGATACTTTGCTTCTCAGCATTTACAACTAGAACCAGATATCCTAAACAATTTAGAGTTCTATATGTGACACTTGTTACTTGCTCTGAATTTAATAGACCAGGTTGGTGATAGATACAAATTCAATTTCTCTATAAGGATTAACATACAATCAAGAATAGTTGGGTGAGAGCAAAATAAAACAAGGAACCAACTTTTAAATATCCTTATTAGAGGAATTAAATTGGTAGGACTCGCAATCCCTCAATTAGAACAAGGGATACTCGCAATGTTTAGGCAAGCAGCCGTCTATTTACAACTACTCTGGACTGGCAGTTCCGATACAGCAATCAAGCAAGCTGACTGAATAAAGCAGTTGAATAATCCATCTTATTGTTGATTTAGACATTGATTGTAATATCAGGAATGTGCGGTGTCAGAACTGCGATAAATGTGAGAGAGAAATAGACTAAATAGGGCACTAGACCTCTTGTGGTAATTCAAAAATAACTCAACTGAAGCATGATACAAGCCCCATATTTTCACATTGAGGGAGATGGTAATAATCACCAACAGCAACAGTAATACCACAGTAATGCAGTAGTAACTACTCATAGAAGCCAGTTTCATTGATACGTTTCATCTAAAAGATAGGGGGTAGCTCCCGAACGTTCCAAAGAAGGTGGCTCGCACTTAAAAACTTGCCAAAAATACAACAAACGAAAACGAAAACAAAGCGCAAATGTCCACAGCGACCGTCTCTCAGAGTAGTCGATTACTAACAGCAGAAAAAACCCCGAAATCCAAAACCCCAAAGAAAAAGGAAGTCCTCTACGCTGGAGCAACTTTTCAAAACTCTCCCGCACCGTCTTCCCTTCCAATCCCCACTTTTACTCAGTCAAGTCCATTCAAACGAAATTCTCCTCTCGACGGATCTGTAAATTCGTACTCTAGTTCCTCGGAAATGAAGCGAGGGTTTCCCAGCTCCCCTTCCAAAGATTATCAGTTTAATCAACCGCAATTCAATCAGCAATTTACTCAACCACCAATCAATCGCAGGCAATCTATTCCGGACGAAATGTTCCAAATGGATATTGATCATTACCAGTATCCTCCCTTCCCTGTGTTCTTTAACCAACCAATGCATTTCTATCAAAAACAAAATCAACCACTGTATCATCCACCTGTTCATTCGCAAGATGGCGAATTGGACGCTATGAGCCAGAACCTCAAAAACGTTCTTGGCCTTCCTTGATTTTTGTTTTTTTTCTTTAATTGTATATTAACTATCTAATAGATTTTAATACCCATTAACAGTTTGTTTTTCCATGTAATTGTCTTTGAATCGGTTTAACGGTTTCGCTTATACTCATCTGATTGTGGATGCGATATTATGTGAGGATGAGATACCAACTATGCCGGTACCAACTATGCGATACTATCTATGCAGTACTATCGATGCAGTACTATCTATGCGGTACTATCTATGCGATACTATCTATGCAGTACTATCTATGCAGTACTAGCTCTAATTATACCAATCACTATCAAGATACTGCCCGAGCATTAAAGAGGGAAATCTAAAGAATAGGCTCGCCTACAGCAAAATGGTTTTTAATTAATGATCGAAAATCATCACTTGACCATCCGTATTTGGTTGGGTTGTGGCATACCTGCACTTTCAAAAAAAAGAAAAATGTCTGAACAAAAAGTAGTGGAAGGAAACAAGATATTACCAAACATTCTTGAACATATCGGAGGAACACCAATGGTCAGAATCAACCGCATCGGAAAGGAAGAGGGAATAGAATGCGAGATTGTTGCCAAATGCGAGTTCTTTAACAGCGGTGGTTCTGTAAAAGATAGAATCGGAAAGAGAATGGTGGAATATGGTGAAAAAGACGGTATCTTGAAGCCTGGAGCTACAATCATTGAACCTACTTCTGGTAACACTGGTATCGGCTTGGCATTAGCTGCCGCAGTCAAAGGATACAGAGCAATTATCACTCTACCTGAAAAAATGTCGCAAGAAAAAGTAGATGTATTGAAAGCCTTGGGTGCTGAAATTATCCGTACTCCAACCGAAGCTGCTTGGGACTCTCCAGACTCTCATATCGGAGTTGCCAAGAGATTAAACAAAGAAATCGATAATTCATGGATTCCTGATCAATACTCGAATATCAATAACCCTGATGCTCACTACCATGGAACTGCTGAAGAAATCTATGCACAGTGCGACGGTAAAATTGACATGTTTATTGCTGGTGTTGGTACTGGTGGTACCATTGCTGGTGTTGGTAAAAGATTAAAGGAATTGATTCCAACTATCAAGATTGTTGGTGTTGATCCTTTTGGTTCTATTTTGGCTCTTCCAGATTCACTCAATCATGAAGGTGTTCATTCTTATCAAGTAAACATCTTTAATCTAGGTTGAAGGTATCGGTTATGATTTCGTTCCTGATGTATTAAACAGATCCTATGTTGATGAATGGATCAAAACCAACGACAAGGAATCTTTCTTGATGGCTCGTAGACTAATTAAAGAAGAAGGCTTGTTGTGTGGTGGATCATCTGGTACTGCCATGGTTGGTGCTTTGAAGGCCGCCAAGATGTTAAAGAAAGGTCAAAGAGCTGTTGTATTACTTCCAGATTCAGTTAGAAACTACATGACTAAATTCTTGAACGAAGGATGGATGAAAAAGATGGGCTTTAGCGATGAAAAGACTTTAAAGGAAGAAGCAGAAAGAAAGAGTCAATGGGAAGGCGCTACCATCAAAGTACTTTATTTTAATCCAAGGATTTGAACTTGCCACAAGCTATTACGGTTCCTGCAGCTATTTCAATCAAAAACGCGATTGAAATCATGAAATCTAACGGATTCGACCAGCTTCCAGTCACTTCTGCTTCAGACTCTAAACACTGCATTGGTCTAGTTACTCTTGGTGGGTTATTAGCAAAGATTGGAGCCGGCAGATGCAAACTAACCGACTCTTGCGACTCTGCAATGTACCAATTCAAACTGGAAAAGAAATTCAAAGAAATCACTGTCGATACTCCGCTAGACCAAATGACAAAGTTCTTTGAAAACCACAGCAGCGCAGTCGTTACAAAGAGATCTCCGTTGAATGAATTATTGATTGTGTCTGTCGTTACCAAAGTCGATTTGCTTTCATTCTTGACCAGCAAGCTCAAATAAATCACTTTTTTATTCTATTTAGTTTTTCCACTTCAATCAGAAAAAAATGGTTTCAAGCGTTGACTTTGTAGCCATGCTGCTGGGAGCGTCAAAAATATTCAAGCCAAAGAAATATCCTATTTATAAAACCATTCCAAAGACATACACTAATCCCATACCAGACCCTAACCCAATTCACCAACCAAAAGTAGAAATGAAACCGTCGAAAATACCCTCTACTAGATTAGGGAGAATATATGAATTCACTTCGCTGGGGATCGGAATCACAGGTGGAATAATATCAGATAAGTTAAAGCAGTCGGTTGGACTGTCATCTGGCAATTCGATATTCTCACCGGCCAACGTGGAACGAATAGTACAGAAACTAATCAAAATGAGAGGAGCTGCATTAAAGATTGGGCAAATGCTGAGTATCCAAGATTCAAAAATGATCCCAGAAGAAGTTCATACCATAATGCGAAGAGTGCAGAACAGCGCTGATTTCATGCCTGAATGGCAACTGGATGTATTTCCAATTAATTTAGGGAGTGTTGAATAAGGAATTGGGGAGTGACTGGATGAAGGACTACGAGCACTTTGAAAAGATACCTATTGCTGCTGCATCAATTGGACAAGTTCACAAAGCGAAATTGAAGACTGGAGAAACTGTGGCGGTTAAAATTCAGTATCCGGGAGTGGTTGAATCTATTGATTCTGATTTGGATAATCTCGTCATGTTGCTTTCGCTTGGGCAACTGTTACCTAAAGGATTGTACTTGGACAATACAGTTCGTGTAGCCAGAAATGAACTAAAGATGGAATGTGATTATTTAAGAGAAGCTGCATCAATTGACCGATTTCGCGAATTAATCAAAATGGAAAACTTGGATAGAGTGTTCCATGTACCCAAAGTATACACTGAACTATCAACCGAAAAGGTCTTGGTAACTGAATTTGTATACGGCAAGCCAATAGACACCGTAACAAACTTGTCTCAGATGGATAGAGATTATGTACTTTGTATTAACAATAGCTTGGCTCTAGCTTGTTGAAACTGTGTCTAATGGAATTATTTGAATTCAGATTCATGCAAACAGACCCAAACTGGTCAAATTTCTTGTACAACGAAAAAACCAAAAAGATTGAGTTGTTGGATTTTGGAGCTGCAAGAGACTTTCCAAAGTCATTCACTGATACATATTTAAAACTATTAAAAGCTGGTGCAGATCAGGATAGAGAAAAGGCTATCCAGTACTCTATAGAGTTGGGGTTCCTCACTGGGCTAGAAAGTCAAGTAAGATATACTAACCCAGCAAATGACTTTTGCACACGTAAACTCTTTGTTTACACTTGCACTACCGTTCTACAAAACAGACTCTCCATTTTATGATTTTGGGAAATCTAGCGAACTAACTGAAAAAGTACGAAGTGATATTCCGACAATGCTTAGAGAGCGATTAACACCGCCGCCAGACGAAACTTATTCTCTGCATAGAAAGCTATCTGGATGTTTCTTGCTATGCGGGAAACTTAAATCGCGTATTAATTGCGCAAAAGAATTTGAAACGAGATACAAGGCTTATAAATTTTAATGAATTAAACGTTAACTGTTTCTGGTGCGATTATGATTTCAATTGGGCTTTGTTCTTTTTCTTGGTTTGCGCTATTTCTTGGTGATTGTACCCTTGATGGTGCTTTAGAAGGTGCTTTAGAAGGTGCTTTAGAAGGTGCTTTAGAAGGTGCTTTTAATGGTGTTTTAGAAGGTGCTTGGACAGATCCTCTTACAGATCCTCTTAAATCTTGTTTGCTAGCACTCATATCCATCCTACTTGCTACATTAACAATAATTACATCTTGCTTCGTTTGGCGGTAACAATGTCGGTAGATTAGTATTCACCGAATGAACAAGGTATATCGGATTGTAAGGATTAAGCGTAGTCTTCGACCTATGGTTAATCCCAAGTACAATATATTATCTTGCTTGATATTAAGATGGTTTTGTTTTTGGTGTAACTCGTTGTTCTAGATTAACAATTAGTACTATTCTGTTTTTTGTTTCTATAAATGCTGGCTTACATACCACTGTATTTGAGAGTTCTTGCAAGATTTGTGATTCTGTTCCGGATAGTTTCTTTATTCTTGGTGGATCTAGCATTCTTCCTAGACGCGAAGATAGTGTTTCTATCCACGGTCTCCAAGTGTGCACTGAATGAACACTGTCCAGCTATATTAATACTACTTACATTGTACGATGCGGGTGATATTTGGCTTGATGGTGGTGGTTTAAACCGTATAGTTTTACTTTTAAATGAACTGGCAACAGGTTTTGGGGTATATAAATCAGTATGCGGGTATGACCCAGGCCCAAGTGTAATTTGATTAGATTTATCTACAAATCTCTCACTCTTTTTTCCCCAGCTACCCTTCTTTTCTGTTTTTTCCCAAGTTGGAGGATACGGATCATAAGTGCCAACAGTAGCAATTACATCTTTATGGTACCTATTTACTAATCGATTATCAAGCCTTTGTGATTCTTGGATCTTGTAAAAATGAGGTTCAAACTCTATTTGCTCCTTTATATTATCCAAGTTGAATTTGATTTTTGGTGGTTTCTGTGCAATATTGGCGCGACTGGTTTGGCGACTGTTTGTTCGGCTGTTCTTGTTGCTTTGAGGGCGACTATTAATCGGCGAGCTTGGCACGATATTTATTTTTGTAGTGTTCATTAAACAATAGAAATAGTTTCTTGTTTACATTTTATGTCTGTTTTGCCACACCTGATTTCTACTTTTTTTTTTCTAGCATCCAGGAGCAAGTTGCTTTACAAGCTAGCACAAGGCATTGGGCTGCGCTATGGAATACCGCCGCTCAATACTTTACGATTGCGCAACCCCTTTATAGTAGAAGTTGTCTATTCTAAATCAATGAATTCGATGACTGGGAAAAACTGGGGAAGAGTAAAGGTAAAAGCTCATGTTAAAGAGGTTCGTTTCTCTTTTCTATTGATTTTTTATCGACAATTTATTCAAATATGGGCCATTGTTTTTCCGTATCGTATTCTTCAAGGAATACTTTTACCATACAGAACTCTTTGAAATCGAGAATTTCTTTTTCGTGGTAGATTACATGGAGCAAGTAAAACACTGTACTGTCCTTTGTTTCCTTGTAGTAATCAATCACTTGGTACACTCTTTTGCATTGCCTTAAAGTGCAGTATAACCCTATCAGCTCATGAGTTAAAGCGATATTATCCAATGACTGTAAATCAATTGGGATATTTCGTGTTACTACAGCCAAATGAAGCAACCGTATATATTCAGGGTTATTGTAATCAGGCTCAAGTTTAGTAACATCAATTTCATTTCCATCTTGAATCAACAGAATCAACAATTTGTACAATTGAGTCGATTTCGAGTTGTATAGTTGAGGTATTAGGTCAGATGGAAGTTTGTAATCTTGAAATTCAATCAATATCATTGCTATTTCAACAATATACTGATGTTGATTTAAAAATTCAGTGATATCTGAGCAAAAGAAAGTGTCTAGTTCCGTAAATGATAGGTACTGAGAGAGCACCAGAACCAATTCCTTTTCCATGTTGATTTCAATCATCTTGAATGTATTCGTTTCTACTGATTTTGTTTCAACCTCTTTTTCTACCTGTGATTGCTTTATATATGAAGAAGGCTCTGCAGGAATAAGGTCGACATCCATCAAATCTAGTTGATCTTGGGCTGGTTCAATCTTTTTTATATTCTTTGCTCTGTACATATTCATATCAAAATCATCCAGCAATTTCTTTGGTTGGGTGAATTTAGATTTAGGAACGAAACTGGGAATATTCTGGCTTTGACTTGCGAGAGGTTCCATCTTTTCTTTTCTTGGCTGGATCCGTTTTTCTCTTAGAGTTTTAATTTCTTGCTTCATGAATTCCAGTTCCATTTTAAGTCGTTCTATTTCATTCTTGTGAGCCGAATCTTCCTTGACACTGGTTTTTTTGATTAATTCATTATTCAGTTCTGTAAGTTTCAATATTTTGTTTCTTGCAAATGTGATTTCTCCTTGTTTTTCAAGCAATGCTGATTCCAATTCCTTGATCTTTGGGTCTTCTCTCTGCGATGCTAACGGGAAAATCAGTTGGCTGTTCATCACTGGTGGTGGTTTAAACGTAGGAGTGGGTGTAATGTATGCCGCTGTGTTTTGCGGCACAGGGTTTACATTTGATGCATTGAATTTCAGCTCTTGATCCATTTCTTTTAGTTTCTGAGTCGCTTGCTCTTGTAATTCATTCCATGTTTGCTCATCAATGTTGAAATCTTCATAGTCATCCAATTCAACTTCATTTTGGTGTTCGTTAAACAAGTTATTTCCATTATTCGGATATGTGATGACTGGTTTCTCAATTTGGTTACTGGTATCAAACGACAACAAATCATCGTTCACTCCTTCTTGCAAGAGTATATCTCTGATTGACTCGATGTCCTTAATTTCCTGCTGATTCAAGTCTGTCAATTCGATTCTGGGTCGCTTTCGAATTTGCTCCATTTTCGATTATCTTTTTTTTCGGACAAGTTAAAGATGGCTCAACAATACAAGTAAATTTATTGAAATAATGAATAAGGTTGATATGTAAAATTTGGAGTAGAGCAAAAGCTAAAATATTGTGTTTGTAGATCACGGTTGAATGCTGCAAAAGGACTTTGCATTGGGAATCCAATAACCGGGCTGAACAGACTGTCAGTTGGAGATCCACAAAAATCTGCTCTGATCTGCGGTTCGTCAAATGCGCTTTTAGTAAATCGCAAGACAGGACTAGGCAATTGAGGAATGTCATTCAAGAACTTCAAATCAGCAGATGGTATCTTTTGGAAAGCCAAGATTTCCTTGTACAATTGCGCGCAATAGGATCGCTCTCTTTCTCTTGCAGGTATGGAATGTATATCAGCGTGTTCAGAACAGTTGCCGAATCGTACACTGATTGTGTTTGAAGTCCATTCGCCAATTTGAACAAAGCCTTCGTCGGTTTCAGCATACAGAGTTACAGTCAAGTTTATAAGGTTGATTTTTCTGTCTCTAATTCCCAACTTTATCCTCTTGTGCTTGACACATAGTTCATCTGCTTTCAATTTGTGGATTGCCACTTTCTTTGGGTTGAGCGTATCTTTATCAAAGATTAAATCTTCTGGGTCTTTGGTGAACGACCGTCTATTTGAGTCAATTACTTGTTCGACTCTATAGCCAGGCTGTTTGGAAATACACGTTTTGAATTTGCCTGTGAGCTTTTTTCCTTCAATGCAAATATCCTTCTTGCATAGTAGATGGTAGAATACTGGCTGTAAGCGAAGGTAAATAAACAAGTAGTTTGCTTTCAGACAAGTAACATATTCTTGTTTTTCCCATGTAGCCCAAAACATGTTTTTTTCGAGGGATACATGAAAGCAATCGCTGATGGCGATTTTCCTTCCTTCTATTTCAAGATGATTAGGTGACCAGTTGCCTAAGAATGAGCGAGACATTTACAAATCGTTCAGTCATTTCAGGGTCCTTTTTATTCGAATTCGGCAAACCTGAAAGCAAAAAGCGATAGTTGTTGGTAAATCGATACTCTACTATTCACGATAAAGAATCGACCATAAAAATTATATAATCCGACTCAGCTTATTCCGTATTAAATAAAGCGAGCTTACTGGATAATTATACCACAATAAACACAGCTGAACCTAGTTTTGCAGTACGACTAGCTCGGCCTACCAATGTGATCTTTTCACTGTGCTAGGATAACCAAATGCTACCAGAATCTATTAATAAAGAGTTTAAAGTCTTATCTCTTTGCCTGACCATAGAAGTTCAGATGTAACGCCACCAAAAGCATTTGATTCAATCATAAAGAAGGTCAATAGAGTTTAGGAAGCAAGAAATGATGAAAAAAATGTTCTGAATGTTGCGAGTAGAATGGTGGTCTGACCGAGTGATAAAACCATTTACTTTGGATTTTCCTTTTAACTTTGAGACACCAGGCCCCGCGTTGGCCTTGCTTCAATTTGGATACTGAGGTACGCTCTTTGGCGGCTATTTCCATGAAAGCTATCCCAAATAGGCAAAACATCAGTTGACCATCTTTCTCTTTCCTTTTTGCATCTATATACGGAATCTCTTTGTGATTGAAAGGAATCTAAATGTGTGTTATGGGCACTACAATCAGGAAATAAAAGTGTTATAAAATAGGAAAGAATTTGGATTCGTTTACTATTTACCAATTGCTGCAGTTGTCAACGCGCTTGCTTTTCGCTTAGTACAGCTTTCTTATGAGTGACTTTGGGAGCCAGAATAATTTCCTAGATGAGTATAATATTTTGACATGGATCGAATACAGTAGGAAATATATTTACAAAGACTCACTCAATATAAACACACCTAATAGTACAATTATCAAATTCACGATTAAACAACACTTTATTGCTTAACCAACTCAAGGATATGCTTGTTGTAAAAGTATCCTTCTTTTAAACCGCCTTTGGCACCATTTACCAACCCAACACAGCTTTTAGATCCACACCAGCATTGGAAAGGCTGGTCCATTTCGTACTCTGTACTTGGGTAAAAGAATGTGACTTCATCACCAACATTCAAATCCTTGTTGGCAATGAGACACATTTTTGAAGTGTCTAAAATTACAGAAGGGTCGCATGAATGATTCATGTAGACCAATTCGCTATTCAATTCAACATGCTCATCAACACCGACCTGTACAGATGTCCATCTCTTCTTTGACTTTGTAGTACCAGTGATATACAAAATCAAATCACTAGATTAGAAACGCTTACCCTTTCTTTACTTGCTTTTTTATCACGGCTTTTGAAGTGTAGTTTTGGTTAATAATAATTTCGATATCAGAAGGATAGACCAATTTGTCAGTGAATGGCGGTTGATAGGTTTCAGCTACTTGAGTCATATTAGAGAAAAAAAGATATTTCTTTTCATCACCCCACGCGGGATTTATTTTGCGGCGATAACCCAGCTGAGCAATTAGAATGGGTGGTTAAATAATGGCTGAGCAGCGGTTAAACTCTCCACAAAAAAATAGACATTAAATAAGATGAAATGAGAAACTAAAGTTTTTTCCATGTGAAAATCCAACGCGAAATTATTGTCTTTGTTCTCGCATTGATCGAAATTACCGCTATACTCTTAAAGACTAGATTCTCCAAGGATTACCACCTTCCAATACAGTAAATTATAATCTCTGAAATACTCCTATCCAGATGATTTCTATTGAAATGGATGTACACAGAATATTCTCAATCCAACTTGAAAAAAAATAAAGCGAAATTTCAACAAAATTTTTTTACAGGAATGAGAATCTTTCAGAGAGCATTTTCGTCCATAATCGACAATATTCCTAAACCAAGTTACACGGATGCATTCCACGCAGCGATTAATACAACCAAGGATAAACTCGCATTTAATTTCATTACCCCAAAGAGAATAGTGCAACCAACCAATTCATTCACTGTTTCGATTACAGCCAACAGGAATAATACTCTGTGTTTTCTGTTTGACAAGCAAGGTAATTGTTGGTAATGTAGGCAAAGCTATTTGCTGGGCATCGGCAGGAACTGTTGGATTAAAGAAAGCGAATAGAGGAACCAGTGATGCTGGGTACCAAGCCTGTTTATCAATGATTGAAAAAGCACAGGAAAAGGTTGGCAATATAAAGACCCAAGGTGTGTGTATTAGATTTAAAGGTTTCGGACCAGGAAGAGATCAAGCATACCGTGCCATTGTTGCGAATGAATGGAAAATCAACAGACTGGTTGATGTTACTCCAATCAGACATGGCGGTTGCAGACCAAAAAAGAAGAGAAGAATATAATTGTTTATTCATATTATTATAACCCTACCCGCTAATCCTTCATTTTTATTCCATTTCTAACCCTAATCGCTGATCTTTACATTCACGAATTCCTGTTTCTGAAAAATTTCAACTCTGTAAATCAGAATGACGAGAAAATACGATTTCAAAGCAATCGTAGCAGCAACCACTAATCACGGCATCGGAAATAAAAACGCACTCCCATGGCGGTTGTCCAAAGACATGGAGTTTTTCAAAAACACGACAATTTCAAAAACACTGAAACCAAATGTTGTTATTATGGGGAAAAAGACTTTTGATTCCATCCCAAAGAAATTCAGACCGCTAGCAGATCGCATTAATATTGTATTGACCAGGCAGAACATAAAGGATGAATCTGTAATTTACTGCAATTCGGTCAATCAAGTATTTCAAGAACTCGAGAAAATAGATTATCAGGATGTATTTGTTATCGGTGGAAAAATGATTTATGAGCTGTTTTACGATTATATTGATACCTTTTACCTTACAAGAATCTTTACTGAATTTGAATGCGATACGTTCTTGGAATTACCAGAATACTTCAAACTAGTGGAAAAAAGCGAATTGCAAAAGCAAGGACAAGTAGAATATGAATTCCAAGTTCTAAAGAAGCATTTATTGTAATAAAGTTAGACTAGGCCCAACAATTTCTTGAAATCTGGTGTTCCAAGACCAGTTACTGGATCGTATCCTTGAGTAGCAGAGAAACCATCGAGATTACAGCCAGGGTTGTTGCCTGATGTTACATCGTTCAGTCCTTTGTAGCCCTTGGAGTACAACCATGGGTTCAAGAATCCCAAGGCACTTTTCCCCTTGTTCAGCAAGTTGTCATTGATCAAAGAAATGATTGATGCGAATGCAGGTGAAGAACATGAAGTGCCATCAACGCCTTGAACTTGACCTCCACTTACAATTTGGTAGTTTTGGCCTTGTGCAGAAACATCAGGGAAAGCACGACCAGAAGCATTGTAGTATCCTTGATATGTAGAACCCAAAAAGTTCAAGTAAGAGTCAACAGCGCTGTCTTGATAAGATGGACGAGTGAAATAGTTGCTGAATCCACCTGAAGATAGTTGAGCTGCAGTTTCTGGAACACTTGTAGTTGCGCCAACAGAAGTAATGTAAGGACAAGTAGCTGGAAAGACAGGAACAAAGACTGTATTTCCATTTGCGTCTTGGCATTGAGATTGGCCATGACCACCATTTACACCACCATCACCAGAAGCAAAAATCAAAGAAATACCCCTAGCACCAAGTTTTGCAAAGTCATTACAAGCTCTAACGGCAAAGTCAGCAGGAAAGTTTGGTTCATCATCTCCATATGAAGTAGAAACTACTTGAGGTAATTCAGAATTTGGTTTGTCTAACAGTGCTAGCGCCCAATCATCGGGTTGATGGAAATACTGGATAGAATTATCACCATCACCAGTAGAGTAGAATAAATTCTTGGTTGGCCAAGTTAACCCGACAGTAGTTTCAATATCCAATTCTGCTTCTACACCACCTTGTGATGGATCATCAACATTTTGACCACCATTGATTGAGACAAATGTGAATTTTGCATTTCTAGCTGATGATGCAAAGCTTTTTGTAAATTGTTGCAAGTCTGAAGTTGATGCGTATTGGCCACCGTAAGCTGTAACACCGATAACGTTGTTTTTGTTGGTTGGTTTGTAAGTACCTACATTGTATAATGATTTTAGACAAGTAGGAGTGACGCCATTGGCACAGTCGGATGAAGCATCTCTCTTTGAGTGAACTTTGCCTGGCCTGGTAGTAAGCTGTTTAGGTCTAGCACCAAACAGTGTGGTTGGCTTGATCAAATCTATGTGAGAGTGTACTTTTTGTGGGAGAGAGTACTTTGTAGTTCTGATTATAGTCTTTCCCGACTCTGGATGCGTGAAGGATTGGTAATTGGCTTGAAGAAGCTGTTGGGCTTTTGAAAGCGGTAGTTTGACGTGTAACCAGTCCTTTCCAGAGTTGAAGTTGATGTCTGATTCCGTGACACCATTTTCTGCCAGCCAACCAGTAACTGCTTTGACAGTCTCTGGTAAAGGAGCAGTAAGAGCATCAACCTGCTCTTTGGACAAGTGTTTCCCGTAATTTGGGTGGGAAGGATCAGACACTTCATACAACTTGGCCACCAATAGATCCATGTTTGATTGCTTCAATCCAAACCCAAAGTCTACAGTTTGTTCCAAGTCAACTGGTGCATTCCCTTGAACCCA
>JADIIY010000135.1:0-19759 GCA_027604245.1 Boothiomyces sp. JEL0838 | reverse complement strand
TTCCAGAGTTACCATTGCCATTGCCAGAGTCGTTGTTACCATTTCCTGATTGGCCACCGTTAGAGTTTGACCCAACAACCGCGTTTCCACCAGCATTAACATTGCTAATTTCAGGAGCAGCTCTTTTGAAAATGTTGAAATTACCAGAATCACCATTACCATTGCCAGAGTTTCCGTTACCGTTACCAGAATCGTTATTACCACTACCAGAAGAACCACCATTAGAATTAGATCCAATTACGACATTTCCTCCGCCATGGACATTACTGACACTTTGTGGAGATCGTTTTTGCACTTGAATTGGTGCGCAAGTTAGAAGAGTAGCAAGATAGAAAGCAGTAAACAATTTCATTATGTAGATCTAAGAATAGCAATGCTATTTATATTAAAATACCACCGAAGGCTATAGCTAGGCTTTTGTCGGGCTAGATTGATTGGTGGTATTGTGTTGATCATGTTTTTTCAGCCAAGTTCAATTGGTAACTTGCTATCATAGGCAGTGCCTAAAGAAAAAACCATCTTTTACGAATGGACGATTATAATAGCTTGATAGACAAATCAGTCTAGAATCAGTTAATCTATTCATTTGAATATTACTAGTCTTGGTACACTCGGTAGAATATTGTTGAACCCATCATTTGGGCTCTTTAGGAGCCAAGCGAGTCACCGAATGTGCAGAGCAATTGTCACAGATATTGATTTCCAGACTGGGAACTTTGAGCCTACTGCAGTGCCTTGATGTTTTAGGCTTTCAGTTTTACGTCATGACAGGCTATTGAATAAAAGAAATGTGCAGTGGTACCAATTCGCGAAAATGAAAATGATCTCTCAAATCTTGTTCGTAGCAATCTATGTAACTGCTCTCCCTTTCAAAATCTCTAACGTGTCCGCTGGTGGTGATGTCGTTGTCCACTCCAAAGATGTTTTATCAAACGTCAAGAGCGGGGGTAAAATCATTGTTGATGGTACTCTTCCTCCTAGTTCAGGGAGAGGAAACAACCAAACTGGAAATGGGAATGGCAATACTGGTGTTGGAAACGGGGTTACTATCCCTTCTACTGTAATCAATGCCAAAGGGCAAAATGGTCAAGATGGAGCAAATGGCGTGGACGGTGTTGATGGTGAAGATGGTGGAGATGTTGTAATCGGAGTTAATTCCAATGCGGGGATTGGTGATAATGTTGTGATTGGAAACGGTTCCAATGGTGGGGTTTCTGGAAATTCCAACCAATCCGAATAGGCATAATAAACTTGCTCGAATGTTTATCTGTTAAATTAATTACTATTAAATTGAAATATAATTAATGGACCTTAATCTCATGAAAGGGCATAAAATCATCAATCAGTTTATTTAAACAATATTCACATGAATAATATTGACAATACCCATACGAGCTTTTCACGTTGAGCAGTTGAGCTAGTAGTTGGATTGGTGCTTCCAGATTGGCCATTTCCAAAGCCTGTGTTTCCGTTACCATTACTCGATTGGCCATTTCCAAAACCTGTGTTTCCGTTACCATTGCTCGACTGGCCATTTCCATTTCCAGAGCTGCCCCCATTGGAATTGCTACCTATCACACAGTTACCACCAGCTGTTACCCCAGTAGGACAAGAATTTGTGTTGGTAACACATTTGTTGTTGATGATAATTGGACAACTAGAATTGGTCGTTTGTGCAACGTTGAGTTGAATAAAGATAAAGATCAAAATGCTAGAATACATAATTTGGATAAGAATTTACCACAGAAATTCTATTGATAGCCTTGGGCTTTCTCTTCCTGCGCCTGTAATTGCAAAAATCCCGAATCTTGGGATGGGCTCTGCGCTCACCCTGCCTGTCACACCGAATCCCAAAAAGTCAAAGTCGAACATTGGGCCCAGAGTGAAAAGGGGTGGTATCAAAATGATTTAGCCCAGATTGATGTCATGTTAGAGATCATGCTATAAAAGAATAGCCAATGGTTTATAGGTAATGAAATTCTCTTCAGTCTTCTTTATCGCGTTTTTATCTTGTTCCTGTCGTCCAGTTGACACTCAGTTTACAAAGAGACAAATAATAATCGCCCCAGGTGGCAATGGTGGTCAAGGTGGTCCAGGAAATGACGGCGATGGAGGCAATGGCGGGAACGGAGGAAATGGTGGAATTGTGAATGGCATACCTGGTGGTGCTCCAGGTGGTGAAGGTAAATCTTGCTTTAAAATAGGTGGACAGGGTGGACCAAGGGGACCAGATCAAATTTGTCCTGACGGCTATCATTTAAACGGGCCAGAACCTGGAAATGGAGGCAATGGAGGAAACGGTGGTACTGGAGGCTCCAATAGCGCTGGAGGTGCCGGTGGTGCTGGCGGTGCAGGAGGAGGAGGAAGAGCGTGTGTTCCAAATTAAAAAATATGTATAAATCAAAATCCTTGCTTGTATATTAAAATGCTTTAAATTTCCATTGCAGTTTTATAAGCAAACAAGAATTATATTTTCCTTTGAGGTTAAAGATGAGATTGGTTTAGTAACTCGTTTAAATGTAGTTCGCATTTAAAATGCTTCTCAAGTGTATATACATTCTGGAAACAAATGTATTGCCAAGAATATCAAGACTATAAAATAAATTTATTGAGATATGCGTTCCTTGAATTGTTCTAGAAGAGTTGGATCAACACCATTCTTGATTGCACGTTGGAAAAACGCTTTTGAAAGGTCAGCTCGGTTATTCTTCAAACTGCATTCTATCAGAGTTTGGTAAACTTCTACCGGACATCCGGTATTTAATAGTTCTTCAGCCAAAGTCAAGAATTTGCTGAAATTGGTTTCTGAATAATGTTGTAGCATCAAGGTCACTGTTACAGGAGTAGCTAGATTAAATCAATGGTACCTTTTTGTAAATTGAACTGTGATTCAGCTATTTCAGGCTGTTTGGCTAGTAATGAGCCTTCGATCATCAAATTAATAGATGCATCATCTTTGGTTGGGATAGAGCTGTAGAATTGTGTCATTTCTTTGAAATTAATGCTGTCTGCTAGTGTATAACCTTTGAGAATAATGTTGTAGTGTTCAGTGGAAGGAGTGATATTGTACTGCTTTTGGAATTCGTTCAACAAAGTAATTGCACCATCAATGTTGTGGTTGACACAGTATCCAGTCAATAAGAGTGCAAGGGTTTCGCTGTTTGGAGAAACCCCATATTGAGTAGCAACATTCCAAATTCGGAGAGCTCCTTTCATATCATTCATTTTGATATAAATGCCGATCGCAATATTAAAAATAAATGCATCTCGAATCTCTTCCTTTTCTAAATATTCATCAAAGCATTCAAGAGCCAATTCCATCTTATTTTCTGCAGCATAGGCCTGCATTACAAAAGAATACACTTTTGCAGGTGCAGCATAGCCGTTCTTTTTAAATGTTTCAAAAACATTAATGGCATTTTCATGACTCTTTGAAACGTCAATATTCCTAGTAATGGCTTCAACGACTTCTTTGGATGGTTTGTAAGAGGGTTCAAGTTCCTGTCGCAATTTAAGCAGTTGTGCAATCATTTCATTGTTTCGTTCAGTAAAATCTCTAGCTTTGCTAATAGCAATAATTAGGGAATCAGTCATTTTGGGGACACTCTTGAAATCACGCATGATATCACCCGCTACTTCGGCAAGGAACATTGGATTATTGATTGAATTTCCAACATGAATCAGTGAAGTGTAGATTTGACGTTTGTAATCTTTCAAACTGTCTCCAGAATAGTGATCAGCAGCTTTGGTAAGAGTGGAAGACCAAATTTGTTTGATCTTTGATATTTCTCTATTCTTGCCAGCTAAAAGGCACAGTTTTCTAAAGAGTTCTGGAGTAAGGAGCTTACTTTCAGTTTCAATTTGTCGGTATACTTCCAATGCTTCTGCGAACGCATTTTCATTACATAGTTGATGGAGTGTGGCCAAAATATAGTTGTCATCTTGCACATCAGAGCTAGAGAGATTTTCTGGAGAAATGACACCAAGTTTTACCATTTCTTGTTCCCATCTAGATAAACCATAACGATCATTCTTTTGCTTGAATCCATTAATTACTAGAGTATTCAATTCTGGAGAAACACTGTGTTCTTTCAAGAATGCTTCCAAGAGCCCCATCACATTTTTCGAAAGGATAGTTACATCTCCTGGTTTGTATCTTATTTCAAACAAGGAAGTGAATATTAATTTGTAATCATCTACAGACAAGTTTTCTGGCAATTTATCCTTGTTTTTAAAGTAAAGTTTTCCTAATTCTTCTAATGAAGTTGGATTTAACGCAGTTGATTTCTTGTGTACACGAACTAGTGCCAGTGCGGATTCAAAATCAGTAGAGGCTTTAAGTGCTCGCAGCAATCCTCTGTTCATTACGAAATTAACACCAATACTCCTACACTTAAAGAATGGATTACTTTCTCTCAATTAGTTTCTTCAATCCTGCTTCGTACAATTCCAATCTCTTTTCTGGCTCAAACCCATTTAAACTTGTACACATTTTGTAAAAGGTCCCAACATCCCCAGCAGAATATTTCAAATATGGGTCAATAGCAGCATCTAATTTTCCTTTACCCAAACACATTCTGGTAAAGTAACCAAACCTGAGATGGCTTTGAGTGAAATTATAGATCAATGAAGGTTTGTATAGTTCGATTGCTTTGTCTAATTGATCCAAGAATGTATAAATAGTTACAGCAATTCCGTTTGTCAAGCTGTTTGGTTTTGGCATATCCGGTTCACTCTTCATCATTTGATACAACTCTTCGGCATCTTCCATTTGATTAGTGTAAACCAAATCAGCCAATAATTGGTTAAAATTGGCAGTTTCGACTTTTAATCCAGCTTGTGGTAATAATCTTGTCAAAACATCCAATGCGGCAGGTGTATTCTTTGAATAGACCAATGTTTGTGCATACGCCATGTATGGTGCATAATGTTGCTTTAAACCAGACTGTTGGTACACTTCAAACATTCTTTGTGCAGAGTACATGTCATGTCTGTTACCATAACACGTAATCATATTTGCAAATATCCTTGGAGTAGGTTCCAATTCTTGAGCTTGAAGCACTTCAAACACCATTGCTGCACCTTCCACGTCACCAATAGCAGTACAAGTATCAAGCACTTGTTCAAACAGTTGAATAGTATACTTGATATCCTTATGTCCTCTTTCCAAATACACTGCCGCCATTGAATTTTTCACTTGCTCTCCAATCTTTAATCTTTCTAAAACAAGTTCACTTTCAGGATTAGGATGAATACGATTAAATTCATTTTCCAAGATTCTTAAATGAACTTTTGAAGGCTGGTATTCATTACGAGCCAAAGTATTAATCAAATCAATCAAGACTTCGGGTTTATAAGAAGGTTGTTTATCCATGTGCTGAGCAATTGCAGATAGCGTTGCCAGTGAATCTCTTCGTTGATGTTGCATCTTTCGTAAAACCATTGAATAATCCACAGTCTGATTTTGCTCCAAGTATCTGATAACCGCTGGATTGTCCTTGAAGAACTGAACTTGGGTGGTAAATGAACGCACCCTGACTGGTAATCGAACTTTAAAGTTTTGCATTCAAGATGGAAAAAAAAATTAAAAAAACTATTCTATTAAAACGAAAAAAGTGCTTCTATCAAAAAGAGACATCGATGGTAGGCGATCTTTGCGATTCATGGTACAGTATAAATGTTTCAAAATCAGCAGGAAGTTTTGGTTTTTCAATTTGTTCAATAACAGATTTGGTTTCTGGAACAAACTTGTTTTCAATTTCTGGTAAATCCTTCATCCATCCTTCTACTTTAATCTGGCTCTTTTCTTTGATTAATTGGGTAATGTAATCCAAGTTCCGAATCCATTCTTGGTACTCTATGGAAGTTTGACAGGTGAACAAGTATGATTTGGTACCTGTTTGAATCTCTATACTGCATGCTCGCTCTAGACTTATTTCGTCTCTTATAGTTGTAGCTCTATTAAAATGAATAAAAATTGGGGGTTCTTCAAATATTTGTTGATGTGAATATAATACTAGAAACGGTGTTTCTGATTAGTTATATTGTACCTTCGGCAGCTGCTTTTGTAATATGTCCCAGCCAAGGCAGTGTCTTTGTGTGGATTGGTTTGTACTTGTCAATGACAAACAGTTGCTCAAACAGCAGTTGAATATCTTGTAAACTCTTTGCTCGGCATAGTGAAATTTGCTTTGTTGAATCCATCAGTCCTCTTAGAGTGACATGGCCTTGCTTTATAATCAAATCACTCATGTTTTTTTTAAAAGAATAATTTCCATTTTCAGTTGATTGTTAAGCCCTTTTCAAACGAATTGGATGTACAATAATTAAAAACATTTATTAGAAATAGTCATCTTTAATTGAAGGAAAGGGACCTTCTACAGACTGAAAGTAAAAGGAATCATCATCCGCTATAGGAGTTGAGACATATGGACTATTAGGATTCATATTATACTTTGGATTTCTGTACACTGATCTATCTGTATTATTTGAACTGGTTGCTACAGTAGGAATGTCCGGTAGCTTCTTTTTGGTAAAAGTATTATGAACTTCAGGCAAATCTTTGATCCAAGAACTGCTATTTTTTGGTTGTGGTGCATTAACAAACACCAAGTCATATGCTAATTGCAATGCATCCATCCAGTCTTGATATTCCAATGAAGTAGGGCAAGAGAATCTAATTAATTTCAATCCAACAGCAATTTCAAAAGTACAGGGTTTTCCCAACTTCACTTCGTCACTAACTACCATTGAGGTGTCCAAGTGAATAAATATAGGCTCTTCTTCCTGGTGCTCTGTGGCAATAATAATTACTGGGATTCCTGGGTTAATTATATAGTACTTTTAACAGCTGCTGAAGTAATGTAGCCCAACCATGGAATACTTTTTAAATGGACAGGAGCAAATTTGTCTGTTAGTGTCTCAAACACTTTTTGAACATCATTGATATTCACAGGAGCGCATAGAGTCACTAGTCTTTTTTGAGTCAACAGATTCCTTTTAACATTTAACCATCCTTGTTTGTATAAAAAGTCCATTTGGAATAAACTTTTTTTCTGAAACTAAAACTGTTTGAGCCCCCAAAATGTGGCATTTACAACATGTGCTTTAAGGATTTAAAAATTAGATCACAGTTTTAGAATTAAGGTTTTAAAGTTATAAGATTAAGGTTTAGGGTTAAGCTTTTAAAGTTTTAAAATTAAGGCTAAGGGTTAAGTAAGGTTTAAAATCAAGTCTATAATTATAAAGGTAAAGTTAAACTCCAAGTCTTGAGATCTTTTATTCCTTTTTACTCTTCTTTTCCTTTTTCGATTTCTTTGATACTTTATCTCCCTTTACTTTTCTCAACTTTTCCTTCTTTTCCTTCTTTTTAGATTTGTCTTTTGATTTCTCTTTTGACTCTTTAGACTTCTTTTTAGACTTTTTGTCGGTAGATTTCTTTTCTACAGATTCCTCAGACACCTCTTCAAGAGACTCTTTCTTTTCAGAAGTTACAGGCGAGTCTTGTGCTAGACTTGGGATATCTTTTCCAGAGAGCAAAGACTGGAAATTAATACCTTTTGAAGCCATCTTTTGTGCAAAGTAATCCTTGATATCTGTTCCCGTAGAAACTGTTTGAAGCCCATCAACAATATGCAACGGCTGGTCTTGCGCTTCCTTTTCCTTTTCAACCACAAGCTTCTCTCCATCTCTTTTTTTTCCAAATATATTATTAATTGAACCAGAATCGAAATTGGAAACTATCTTGTTTTTTACAAATTTAGCTCGCTTTCTAAATTAACAATAATTACAAGTGTCTGCTTGATATAACTGGTGCTTCTTTTGTTTCTGGTTCAGGCATGATAAACACTTGGTCGGAACTCATATTTTTAAACATGTCGTCCAGAGCAAAAGTATTTTCCAACCAGTTATCACTAGTCTTTGCATCCGCACCAATACCCCAATTATTTGTTTTTAATGATACTTTAATATTAGTCTGTCTACCAGTTTCATCAGACCCAAGCCCTTTTCCTTCTGACCATCCCATTTTCTCTAGCATTTTAAATCCAATCGCTCCTTTATCCTCTGTCCAACTCTTATTCCTAGGGTCGACAGTAATCCTCTGTTTCTGTCTTGGTCCAGCTAAACCCATTTTTTAAACTTTGAAAAAAAAAAGAAAAAAAAAGTGTGGATATGAATTTCTTAGAGTATAATGCAAGCTTTCTTTTTCTGTTCTACTTCTTCTCCTATTATAACTATATCTTCCTTGAAATCTACTTTTCTCGGTGTCGGTGGTTTATCAGGTACTTCCACTACGTTAGAAATAATTACGAGCTATGCAGACGGCATCTACTTCTGGCTCACTGGTTTTCTTTAGAATTGATTTTGCGACGGAATCTGACCTTGTTATTTGCTTCTTCTTTTTACCCAGCCGTAGTTTCTTTAGTAAATTAGATAATGGAACGTATAAATACACTTGTAATGAAAATATAGATAGAACGGCGTATAGAGATTGTTGTGCTAGTAAATCACCAAATGGGGTGCCTCTGTTCTGTGTGGAGAGAAAGTTTGCTACTTGGTTAACTACAAAGGGATATCCCAACGCAACAGCAAACAATAGCTGTTTCCGGACTATTTCTTCTACATCTTGCCTAGCTTGGTAACTTTTTATTCTTTGATATTCTGCTGTTGACATGTACTGCTTCATTTTTCTAGATATGAAAAAGGTCTTGATTATTCCATAAGCTATATTCACTGCAAACCAGGAATTATTACCATAGTCGTATATCTTGTTAATCAATAGTACCTCCTGCTGTAAAGTATTTGAAGCGCCGTATTCAAAATAACTTGCTCTTAGCAGAGTTCCGCTGCAAGCAAAACAGGCTGCAATGAATAATATTATTTGAGTTATTGCTACATTGATATCAGTGAGCCAATTAATGAGTAATTTTATGAATAGTAGTGATTCAAAGTCAACCACCAGGTTTGACACCATGTATGAAAACTGCAGAATATTAATCGCTGGGAATAATACAGTTCCAGTATTGGGTATATTAGTAATCAATAATATACATACATCCAATAATATCGCCAATGCATGCAAGAACAAGAGCATATTATTGTACCTGATTCTGTATTCCCAATTGACTTGTAAAAATGAAATTAAACTGGAAGATGCGATTATGAGCATTACTGAATGAAATAGTGAGAATGATCCTTGTAATATTATTAGCGAGCTGTCTGGAACTGTCAACGAATTATTCATTTTGGAGAGAAAACGAATACGTCAGTCGAGTGATAATGTCACTTTGGAGAAATCATTCGATTACCAATGTGAAATTTATTAAAGGGAAACATTGTCTTTGGGACTAATAGAGTATCCTAGGAAGGCTGTATCCCAAAGTAACCCCTATTGCAACTGGATTTAATTTGAGCAACGGCAAACGTTCTGCATCTGCCACTAATAATCTGGATATATTACTAAAGCAAGCTCTGTTAAAATGGCCCTTGTCCTCTTTAGAGAGTTAAAATCTTCTGTTCTATACATTTACTCTACTGCAGCCAAGAGCCGCTAATACCAACGAATACTATCGCCAACAGTCGCTATTACTACCGATTACTAGACTGGAAAAAGCAAGAGCATAGGATGCCCTTTCCAACTTTAGAAATTTCATTTTTTCAAATCATGGAGCGCAACAATGAATATACAAAAATCATTTGGGAAATGAGAATACCGATAATATTCAAATTGATTTCCAGGAATTTATCAATTCAAGTAGCCGGTACTAATGTAGATATTAGCTTCAAGGGTCTCTTATCTCCCACAAATTTACAACCAAATTAGCGAGATACTGGATCGAATTGATCAACCGAAACTGGATTTCAGCAAGTGTTGGTGTAGCGTTGAAGAAAAGAGTTTAAAGTGGCATTTGCCTATTGGATTGCTCTACGATCTAAACAGAACAGTGTTTGCACCATGGACAATTACTTTGAATGAATCGGATCACCCTTCCGATTTGTACATCTGGGACGGCGATAATTGCTTGTACGATACCTTCATGTCCACCTTTAAACAAGTACATTGTATTAACAAAGGCGGATTATATTAGATACGGATCAATTAAAAAAGTGATGGGGCTGGCATTGAATGACACTACAATGTTGTGGGAAGCAGTAGCAAAAGGTAGTCGGTATTGATATAGGCGATCATGATCAATATTTCAAAATACAAGATACTGTTGTTAAATCAGAGGAGCAATGGAAATCAATCCCAATTAGATTCTACTACAAAGGACAAATAATAAGACAGTTGGTTAAACTACAAGACACACTCCAAGATGTACTTGTTCAATTAGAAATTGTTCCAGAAAAACTACTCGCGCATTCAGTAGAGTTGGAACTAGATACACCAATCGAATGGCTGGCATTCAACTTGTCTTACGCAGACTCTTTTGTTCATATAGTCATAATATAATAGATGGCCAAAATATATATTATACAGTCGGTTTCTGGGTATAAGCACCAATCCCGTCAACTAGACTAGACATGGAGCTTTTAGAATTCAAAGCGTTTTCTTTACGGATGGATCCAATTGATTCCTTGGACCTTAATTCATGGATATTCAAACTAAACGAATCTCGAATTCTTTCTTGACTATGGTTCCATATAAGCAATGGTCCATAATCTCCATCTACTCTTCGTGGTCTTCCACCTTCTCCATATTTCAATACATTTCTAAAACCTAGAGATTTGTAGAATGACTCTGCTCCCCAGACACTCCAAACTTGAATGGAAGTAACTCCTGGCAAGTACATTAATTTGCGAATGATTTTTTTAGAAAAGCCTTGATTAATGGGTATTACCTCTATCCGCATAGGTAGTGCTAACATTCAGCTTATCAATATTGATCTGCCCTGGTTTGTCACGTACAGAAAAATACTAGGTAAATCATAAAGTACTTCACAAAATCCAATTAGTTTGGATAAATCAATATCAGAATTATCAGCTTGGTTCCATAACGATAGTACGTGATGTTCGTTTCCTGTTCTTTGATGACCAATCAAAATTTCAAATCTATCTACAGGTGTACCAGTGGTCAGCGAGTATAATTGGTAACAAACATCAATTCTAGCATGATCTTCAGGAGTCAGATCGAGAAACATTGGTTCTAATGAAGTCAACACTCTTTCAAATTCTCTAAATGATGATGCTACATTAACTAATATTACCGGAGCAGACACTTGGTGAAGATAGTCTCGGAGATATATTTTGCTGATAATCTTCATATTGTGTAACACTAGGAATGTGAATTTTCTGTGATCGGAATTCTTCATTTTCAATATACTTCCAACGCAAATCTTGTAAACAATAATGTACCTTCAGATCGATCAGTGTATCTGGACGAAGTAGAATGTCTTCTAATATCTACAAGTGGGACTTCTTCCTTCTTTTTCTGGTATAGAGACATTACCATCTTTCGCAACATTGATCCGGCATACTGCAACAAATAAGTTGGAGAGAACATGACTGTCTTTACTAGTCTCAGCGAAAATAAGATGGTGTTTAGCCAGGCTTGAACAACCCACTTCATTATTACTGCAATCACAAATGAAACTATTCCAATAGACAAGATAAAAGGGAGTCCTAGTGCCGAAATTGGAATAGACAGTAGAACGGATCCACCAGCAACCCCAATATACTATATTAACCTAGTATTACCCATACAATGGTCAACCGGTATAGGAACGATAGGAGTGTAGAAAAAGTGGTTTTTTCCTCCGTCTTTTGCTTTTGAATCATTATATTATGATGCAACTCTCCCAATCTCGATTGCTGATAGTGATCACTGTGATAATCTGACTGTTGATCATTAAAAGTTATTGGTAACTGATCTGCCATGTTTGGAGGAAAAGTGCGGTTAATTGGCTGATCTACTGGTTTGGGATAAATCCATTTCAGCAGTGAAGATATTAGAAACATTGTAAAAGTTTAAGAAATGCAAAATCTAATGACCTTGTGACTTGTGACAGTCAATCGCGGTAATTTTTTAATTACAATTATGGGGAAACCCCTCTTGCTCAGACGATCAACATGGGTTCGCATTGCCTTGCGGTGCGCTGATAAAACGGTGTGGAGTTTTTAGTACTACTCAATTTGCTGAGATTAAAACATTTTTCCGCACGAAAAGAATGCGCTGGTTTATGGTAATGTTTAATCAAATATATTTCAAACCCCTAATCCAAAGTTACGTTAGCATGATCTACAAACTTTCCTGATAGATCAAGATTTGGATGTAATGCCAAATGGGCAATTTTGCGAGCGGGCTCTGTAGGGTCAATCAACCCTCCGTTTTCTTTTAATCCTACAAATTTCGAGTGTTCGTTTTCACTCATTATTCCGCCTCCCTGTTTGCGAATATCAGTCTGCATTTCAGTATCAACTACTCCTGGCCTAACCGCAACAGTCGCAACTAGTGGTTCTTCAACTCCCAAAATATTAGCAAAACTATTTAACGCTGCTTTAGAAGTACAATAAGCACCCCAGCCAACAACTGGACGAACTGCTGCACCTGAAGATACCAGAATAACGCTTCCGTGATTCTTTCGCAACTCTGGCAGACAATGCTTTACCAATTCCACCCCCGAAAATAAATTAATTTGAAACAGCAGAGCAAGTTGTTGTGTATCTATATCCTTGATATTTTGGAATTGAATTATCCCTGCATTATGAATTACACTATCAATGCGGTTGTATTTCTTGATGGTTTCGTTGTACAAAGTGAATGCGGACGAAGGGACACTTAGGTCGACTTGAACATAGTGATAATTTGGGTGTGAAAAATTAGCTGGTGACCTTCCGCAACCGACGACGATAGAATTTGCGTTTAGTAGTTCTTTAAGAATGCTAAATCCAATTCCTTTTGAACTCCCAGTCAATATCACTACTTTTTGCATTTGAGATTGTGTTGAAAAATTCCACCTGTTGTTGGCCACCATCTGGAAACCTGGTTGTACTTAGTTACCTAAATTAGTTACGCTTTCATTTTGGCAAGTTGCGCATCTCTTTGAGTTACCGAACAATCAACTTTATCCTACATGAATAAGTAGAAATCTGTAATTGGAATATTGGGTAATCAGAAAGTAGAGACTCTTAAATAACAATTCGCGAGTATGGATTGAGTATTCTTTGGCTCATTTTCATTCCAGCTATCAGAGTCCCATAAATGATCTGAAATTATTCATGTGGAAATTTCAAGCTTTAAGAATTATCGAGCCAGAAATGTGAATGGCTCTCAGTTACAAGATTAGCGGTCCGTTCTATTGCAGGTTTCCAGCCAAAAGAACACAAATACAGATTTTATTTGTATCTACATAATACTCGCTCTCGGACAAAAAGTAGTCTTTCTAGATGTTCTCGATTTCATCAATCGCAGCTTCTGCAATTACGTTTCCATTTCTTGCTTCAAAGTGCTGGGAGGGCTCTTTTTGAGGCTTTAGCAACAAGCTGGGGTAGTTGTCCTCCCTAAATGTGATGTCTGCTACTCTATAGTTCTCATCAAACCTAATGATTTTTGCAATTGTCGGTGCGAAATGCACTCTCGGTCTATCTGCTTTGGTTGACAATGACTGTTTGTAAGAAGTGCTTGCTCCGCTTTTAGATCCTCTCGAGTTTGTCAATGAACCAGATGATCCTTTTACAAAGAAGGCTGGTAAAGTAAGAGAGCCGATACTCGATCTACCAGGTGTCTTTTGATTAGGAATTAAAACTTCTTGCGAGTCTTTATCGCAATGAATTCGCCTAATGTTTGTCATTCTCCCTGCGTTAAAGTGACTTACTGTTAATAACTCTGAAATCCAAGGAGCGTATTCCCTCATCATACTTTACCATTGAAGTAACAAAAAATATCTGTGTTATCCGCACCAGCATTGGTAATTCAATCTGTAATCTCGCCTCAAACGGAGTTACCACTATAATGAATTTCCCTCCAAAATAAAATGCTCCAGTAATTAAATCGAGTATCAGGAACAGGCCGACAGGGTGAAATGCTTGTTTGAATTGCTCTTTGAGATGAAAGTTTAATATCTTGTGGAATTCTTTACTATTGTGCAATAAATCCATGCATCTGAACCAAATATATAAATTTTGCAGACATATAAAGACTAGTAGGAATAAGTAATAAATAACTGCAAACGGTCTCCAACTTTGGATTGGCCCGCCATCATCAATACCGATAGCTGACCCTCCTGTTAGCGAAACACCCAGCATTATCGCAGCCAACTGGCATCCAGTCAAAAACTTGTTTGAAAAATGAGTGATATGTAACAGTGGTCTGGATATTTCTAAATACAGCACAAACTAAGTTTAACAGCAGTTACTCCAAATATGTAGTAAATGAAATCCATTACTGCTATTACGTGTCCCACAGCACTATCAAGTGTGAATCTATATACATTGGCCACTATCCCTTCAATGAATAAGAAAACGTGGAGTAACAATAACATTACTTCAGTTTTATGTCTCCATCCAGAAAAGTACTTTTGGAAAAAACTGTACAGGAGATATACCAAAGTCGTAATGTAAATTATCAAGATGGTATCTTGAAGGATGGTTACGTCTGTTGCCATGGGATAAAACACGCCTAGAAAAAAATCTACAAGAGATTTACCAAATTGACGGAAGAACGAGTATCGTTTATTTAAGGTATATCAGCTATTGGCAGTATACAAAAGATTCATCCTCTATTTCTTTACGTGGAATATAATCTGCAGATTACTTTACTAGTATGGTGCCATCGCTTTCTTTTGGTATATGGGCTGTTTCTTGCACAATTTGGACCATATATGGTTTGTTTTCGTCATCAAATAGTATCTTTGTGGCAATATTGTTGGAAAAAGATACCTTTGATCCTCTTCGAATAGATTTAATTGGCGGAAGTGACTCTGTTCTGCCTTGCCTGCCTACCAACGAGGTTTCGGACATGTAGAGCTGCTGGGCGAGTTTGAATACGTAGTTGGAAGGAAGCGGCTCGATTGCCCTTTGACTTTGAATCATTTGTGGAAATGAGTTGGTTTGAGTTGTACTTTCTATTTCGTCAGAAGCACATGATGAGCTTTCCTGCTCAATGTTTACCCCAACTATCCAGTTCTCGGTGGTTTGGGATACTAGCGGGCTGCTTTCTACAGCCATAGTATTAAGGGATTGTTGACTATCATCTTGATGAGCGCTATTTTCGGCTTCAATCTTTCTTAAATTTTCTAATTTTCCTATTTTAAAATGAATTACTCTTCAATTTACCAAAGTTAAGATACTGTATTTGATCCTCGTATTTCGAAAGGTTGATGATAAATAAGATCAGCACACACTGAATACCCAACTCAACTTGGGTTTTGATAAAGACCAAATTGTCGGTAGAAGGATCAATAAGGTTTCTCTTTATGATATAGGCCGTAATTACTATAATTGTAAGTATAATCATAGATTTCAAGCACGCAACTGCTTTCTCGATCCTTTTGAATAGTTGAAATGTCAGCACTTTACCAAACTCTGTACTGTTATTGTAGACAAAATAGAACTTGGAGTAAATGTAAATATTTTTGCTAATGAGATTGATTGATACGATCGCATAATATATATCAGAAATACTTTGCCACTTAATTAATTCCAGGTACCTTTTGTATACCAGGATTATCGCTTTTTCCTATGATATTACCACCTGCAAATGCTACGGAACTGCAAAAGAGAAATATTTGCATACCAAGATGAAACTTTTTTGGTATCTTTGTTATCGGCTGGAGAGCTTTTGATATTTCCTCTTCAATGATAAACTGTATTAATATCAATTACTATAATGGTGAAATAAAACCAATCTAGCCCATTAGCAACATGCAAGAGTGTACCATCCCGATTGAAATTAAAAATATTCCAGATTATGCCATCAATGAGGGCGTACAGATGGAGAAGAATCAGATAAGATTCCGATTTCTCTTGGAATGTTGCCATTAACAGTTTGATTGCAAAATTGTATAAAAGATAGATTAAGAGCGAGATAAACAATATTGCAGTTACTATTTGAATTGCCAGGAATATGTTCATGAAAAAGTGACGTGTCAAAGAAAATCTCTATTTGGAAACAAGTAAGAGAATTTTTGAATATAAAAATGTAAACTTGTAGGGTGCTAAACGAAACAATGCATATTCAATCGTATTTTTTTGCCATTTGAAGAGCTGTAGGTTCAATGGACTTCAAAACTCCATTATTTCCTCAACGTTTTGGTAACGCGCAAAAGCGATATAGGCTACTAATGGTATCTGAAATTATAAAGCCACCCAAATAGTTTCAAAAAGTGATGTTTGATCTGAAAACATTTCATGTATGTAAAGATTCATATGAAATAATTCTATTTCAAACTTTTCAAGTATACTTATCGGGCACAATCTGAAAGCTAAAACAATGAATAATGGTGATTAAAATATGGTAGTCTTATAATACGATCGCTGGAATTTACAAATCTTGCTTTCTTTCCACATTCCAAGGTTTGTTATTTTGGTCAAAATGTATAATGAGGGCGATTTCGTGCGAAAAACGAACTTTGGAGCATCTTAGTGGGAGAATATCCAGTTGACGGATATTACCAGGCTGATTATCAATCCCAGCGATGAGGGAAGTTGTCTCATTAGGTAAATCATTGATATCGTTTTCATTCATCACGCCTATCTTCTTCAAGTTTGTCATGCGTCCTGGTGTCAAATACGTTTACTTTTCAAACGCGAAAAATTCATTTTCGTGATTTCTTCATCATATTTCGATAAACAGATTACAAATAGACCAAGTAAACAGCGAATAATTGCTCTAAACTGCAATTGAAGGAACAAGTCCTGTATGAAAAAGTTTAAAACGATGACAGAGGTTCCAATCGTCAGCATGATTACAACAAAGTAAATCAAATTGGACAACGCCATTTGAAATTGCTGAAACAAAAAGTAATTCAACACCTTGCCAAATTCATTACTTTCGTTATACAAGGTATTGAATTTGATCCAAATTCTGATGTGCTTTGTGACCAAATATATGATTATGGCAAAGTAATATCCGTATGATACTTGCTGCCACTAAATTAGTAATTCCTTGCCACCCAAATACCAGTATCGGTGGTTGGCCCAAATACCTCCCCTCCAGTTAATGCAACCCCTGCAATCAAAATAACCAACTGTACATAGTTGTAATACTTTTCACTCATTTCTGTAATTGGTTTTAACTTTTTTGAAATTTGCACTTCTACTAGAAACTGAATTAGTCCGAATTACAAGTCCAATATAATACAAGCAATCTATAGCTTGCAGCGCATGGTAAATAGTATTATCAAACGTGATTTTGTATATATTCCAAAGCACACCCTCGATAAATCCATAAATCTGAAGAGCCAGGAGACTGCAATCTGTAATGTCACTCCATTTCGTGTGAATAATTTTCTTTGAGATAATATATAATAGATAAATCAAGATTACACTGTATATCACTGAAGATGTAATTTGGATTGCAACATGGGGTTCTAAATACATTTGCGAAACTGAAACTGACATCATTTTTCATTATCACATTTGTCATAAATTAAGGATAAAGCTCTTCATGAGGCATATTTGAGAGATTTTAGACTCAATGAAATGGATAGGATAGTAATATACAACGCTTGTTCAATAGGATACTGGGAAAAAATATTCAGGATTTCAGGGTTTCTTGTTACTTGCTTCATTCAATTATCCTATCACCACATACAATTTTACAATTTCACTACTATATTGATGGAGCAGCCTATCTGTGAATAGATTCCCAGTGGCTTGATATTCAACCTTTTCCATCAAACAACACGAATATTTATCGATCCCGTGTAAATACTCGTAAATGATGATAGAGGGTGCCTTAATTTCCTTGTATGACCCTAGTGGCTCTTTTATGAATTAATCCCATCCATCAACAATATTACAATTGGAAAGAGAATACATGTTTATACTCGATTAAGATTAAGCCTTTGCAACACGAAGATGAACTCTATCCTTCAGTAACCAACCTAACTCTACCTCAAGACTGCAACCCTGGTGAAAAAGTTTAATATAATCACTGGTATATAAATAGCTGTCAATTCAAGAATTCTTTTTTCCAAACACACAAGAACACTTCTTTCATGAAAATGAATCCGTGTAGATTTACAAATAGACTCAATTGAAACGACTACCTCGGATCAATCCAATTCCAACTCAACGATACAAACCAGTGTTGATTTAGTGATACAACTCAGTTTCCGTATGATATTCAAAATGGCTGTAGAAGCCAATTCATAGTGGATACCACGATCACAACTGATTTTGTGCACGATGATACACTGGATTCACATGTGAACAATTGGAGTCTGTCATATTGAACGAATCCAAGAGTACTTTACAGCTTTAATAATGTACAGCAACCGAAATTCTAGAGAGGAATGCAAACTCAGATATACCACTCTACGCCAGCAATAGGGTCGAAATCAGTCTCTGTTTCCACAAGAGTAAATGAGAACTAGTCTGGCTGCCTTACAAGTGAGCAATGGGCTAAAACGCAACGCATGCCATTACAGCTTGCACTTTGGTGTGCTAGTGATATCGATAACGTTGAAGACCACGCTGGTTCTGGGTCACGAATGCTGAACAACATATTAAGGGTTTGAAGTCCTCTAGGTCCAAGACTATGAATGATTGTTAGTTAAAAGTGTCACACGTTCGAACGCGCCAAATGCCCTTTAGGGGAATGAATGGTATATAAAATGTTAATCGCTTTATTGGACTTTAGGTGGCTCAATTCCTCATATGGTCTGACTAATTGGTTTTTCAGTTCTACCAGAAGCCATTTGCAGACTGGCTGTGCCCCCACAGCCAATCGAGTATAAAACCACCAGCTAACACTAGATTAGTATTAATGAACAAGAGTTTACCTGAAATTGACCAAAGCAGCTACAAAGTGTCGTTTGATGCGAAAAAAGGCTCATCCTTCCTGTGCTGTACCTACTCTTGTATCGGTGTACTTTCTGGTATCGGGCTGGCTTGTCTCCCATGCTTTCCATCATTTGCCAAATGGACAATAGAATCGCAGGACTGTACGGTAGACGAAAAGAGGATCCATTTCAAAGTAGGCTGGTTCAACAAAGAAGACAAACTCATTCCTTTGGACAGAATCCAAGATGTAAATATTATCCAAGGGTTCACTCACCGCATGTTTGGAGTATCCCAGATAGATATTCAAACAGCTGGAAATTCTGGTCAGAATTCAACTGGAGCTGAAGCGAGCCTGATTGCAGCAATTGATCCTCATGTCGTCAGAAGGGAAATTATGGAGAGAAGAGATAAACTAGTTTTGGGTGGAGCACTATCAGGTGTAGATTTTGTGCAAACTACTTCTAGCCAACCCCTTCCTTTATCCATGGATATAGTTCAAGAATTGAGAGAAATTAAATTATTGGTTGGAAATATTGAATCCAAAGTACCAAATTCCAAGCACCAATAAATTGAAATTTTAGTCGAGCATTACATCAAAACTTACATTTCCGTAGTTGAAATGTCGATCATTGCTGCTCTAATCCTCGCAGAATATTTTGTATCTATTTCCGACTACTCTCTATTGTGATAACAAAATATTCTGCAAGAAGTAGAATAACAGTGATACCATTTCTACTACCCAGATGTAGTTTTGATAGAGGGAAAGCTACGGAATGGCGCGACCGTAATATTATACACCCAGATAGTAATCACG
>JADIIY010000134.1:0-20239 GCA_027604245.1 Boothiomyces sp. JEL0838 | reverse complement strand
ATACAAGGATCCTACTGTGTTGCAAACCTTTGAAATTATCGTGGAACCAATTTTCTTGCTTGTCTATATAACTTATTAAATCGAATTTTTAAAATAAACTCTTGTTTACTTATTAGTGTTTAGTTTTTGATTGAATGTGCTAACTTTGAACAATAGTGTCGAAAGGATCTAGGTTGATTTACGTATTCAACTGATGGCCATAGTGGTCAATCTTTTACGTGGAAGTTCCGGTACTACTTCGGATAGAGTCATGTCAATTATTGAATGGGGCTGGAAATATATCGGAAAAAGGAATAGAGTCAGACCGAACGTCATTTTCATTGGTGGAATGCTATGAAAGGACAATGACGGTGTAAAGTCAAACCAAGTATAAATACCGGGCTGATTAGGACAACTCACAGAATTCAAAATGGGCAAAGTGACAATGCAAATCAAAGAGTACCTTCAACAATTCACTGCTAAAATGGACTCGACGAATGAAATTGAGGAGCTTGATATCGTCGACACCAATGATCCAAAATCCATTCAAAAAATATTGGACAAGTATCAAGCTTCATCTTTCTCCCCTACTGCTACGTTTACCAAGCAATAGTAGTGATGTAAATCAAGTCAATAAATTATAATAAGCTGTAGTTTACTTTTGATCTTTAATTTTAGTACTGCTAAAACTTGCCGACTATTGGCAATACACCATTATTCCATAGGGCATTATATATATGCCAACAATTAGCATAATAATGTGGTTTTGTATTTGTCGATTGTTTATAGCCATCTGTCACAGGAACCTTCTCCAGTATCCATGAAAACTGAAATACACCTCCAATCACTTCCAAGGGAAATACACCTTCAGATCATTCAGTATTTGTCAGAACGTGGAATTCGAACTCTTCCTTTGGTGAACAAATATTTTTACATGTTATTTAAACCACTTTGGAAGTTAGCCGCTGCAATCAAAACAAAGAAGCTATGGCCAACGCTAGAATTAAAAGAGTCTCAAATATTAAACTGGAAGAATTTCGATGATGCAGTCGTGAATTTATCCAAGAGTGACTTTGTGTTTCGAAGCATTGCATGTCAATTTTCTGTTGTGCACCATGTCAAAAAACTCAAAACTAGAGAGTTTGAGTTTAACAGCATAGAAAAAGTATCTGGAGAAGACAATGCCTTTCTCTTGAATTTGAAAACAGCTTGTACCATTAATTTAAATGAAGAAAGAGTCAATCTATTATGGAGCGGGTTGGATATTGCTCGAATTACGACTTTAAATCTGCGATGCGTGAATTTGAATGACGATCAATTAGCTACAATTGTTAAATTGATTCCAAATAGTAAACTTAAATCATTGGACATGCAAACTAATCAAATCACTGATAACGGAGTAATCTGTCTGGCGGAAGTACTGATTTTGCCACAATGCAATCTCAAGGAACTCAACTTGGATGACAATCCAATAGCAGAAAAAGGTTATAAAGTATTAGGATTAGCATTACCACGCAGCAAGCTAGAATTATTGTCTATAAAAAACTTTCGCCCAGCAAAAACTGTAGATATGAAGTACATAATCGAAGCTCTTCCTAATTGCAAACTAAAGCATTTAAATTGGATGAAAGTTGATGTCAAAGAACTTGCTGAAGCAATTGCGAAAAATGTTGGACGATCTAAGCTTGAATATCTATCTTTTGATATATCCGTGGAATACTTTGATTTGGTATTAGAGGCACTTTGCTCTTCCCAGGTCAAAGAACTGTTTTGCACAGCTTTCTCACAAAATCACGCTGAAATATTTATAAAATATTTAACAAAGCTTCCGATTACCACATTGGAACTCCTTACAGACGACTACATTGGAATGGTAGTATCAAAACTAACACCACAATCCAAAATTACATCTATTCGAACATATACCTCACTTTATAACGGTTACGATGAACGTTTGGAAATCTTCACTGGGAGAAACTTGGAATTCACAAACATTTCAGACTTGAATATTCTTGGGGGAAGCATAAGTGATGAGCAATTGGCCGAATTTGCAAAGGAGCTCGTCAAATCTAGAATGAGGACTTTAATTATCCGTGATCTCAAAGCTATTTCCCTTGCAGGACTTTTCAAATTTATTCGGATCATGCAAAAGTCAAAGGTAGTGATATGCCACATATGGTTTAACAGAAAGTTTGGCGACTTTGATTTATATCAAAAATTGCTGCGATCGGCTTTAAATGGAAAAAATCTACTGCCATTGCGGCTATTTCTTCACAAGCACAGGTAATGAAATAAACATTTTGTATTAGTGAAAAATACTCTAAGAATTTCATAGTTTTCAAACATCAGCTTAAAAGTTGATACTTGAATCGCGACCAAATCAAGGGCATTCTTGTGTTTTTTGTACAACCCTGTAAAATTACCCTCGGTCAAAGTCTTTGTTCGAGACAATCCAAACCTGATTTTACATCCTACCGTAATCAAGGAGTCTTCAAAGATGCTGTGTGAACAAGCGTAGCGGACGGAAAATCGTCGGAATGTTTTGAAAATGGTTTTGCCAGCCAAGCCACCACTGTATTTAAAAACTGAAAAACAAATGAGAAAGCTAAAATGGAAAGCAAGGAAGAACAATTACCAACGTACGAGGCAGTAGTTGAACATATTGTAGATGTAAACGAACTGGAAAAGAAGGCACCGCCAGTACCATCCAAAGATAATCAAGAATCATCTGTTCATTCACCAAAAGGAAAAGGTTCATCCATCAATTTCTTTGGGTTATTCACCACTGGTTCAATGACAGACTATCACGACGTGTTATACTCTTCCGGATTGGTGGAAACATTCAAATTAAGAATTCAACCTGTAAGTTTATACTAATCAAGTATGCTAACATTGATGTCTTCTTTGAAGAAATCAAGAATATTCAAGTCGAATACAATATCCCTTCAAAACCAGAAATCAAACACTCTTGCGAAATGAAAGGAACCAAATTTGTAGTCGAAATATCAGCAGCAAGAGGAATAGTGACCAACTGGTTCTCTCCACAAGCTGGGCAAGTTACTATCAGACTTCCAACATTCTTCAAGCTGAATATTGATTTTGAAGTTTGTGGTACCGTAGACTGGAAAGGTAGTCCGACTCTTTTGCAAGATGTTGATATCAAAACACTGGCTGGCAAAATCAGAATTGACAGTATGTACGCCAACACTATTGACATTTCATCATCTGGTGGTTCAATTACTTTAGATAATGCCACATGCTCAAAATTAAAGGTAGAGTCTTCTGGAGGGAGAATCGAATCTTCCAATGTTACCGCTGACAGCATCAAAATCAAATCATCCGCTGGAACAATTGATTGTATGGAGTACAAAGCGACAAATGATGTTGAAATTAAATGTTCAGCTGGGTCAATCAAAGCACAAGTTGACTTTGTTAAAAACGCAAAGGGAGAAATTGATATCCATTCATCAGCTGGGGCAATACAAGCAATCATTACTGGTTACAAAGATTTAAAAATCAAATCAAGTGCTGGTAGTGTAAAAGCCGAATTGATACCAAATGAATCCTCAAAAACCAAGTTATCCTCTTCTGCTGGTAGTGTTTCTGCAAATGTCAAAAACTTTAGAGGAAGCCATGAATGCAAAGCATCAGCCGGATCCGCTACTGTTAGAAGAAATGGTATGCCTCTTGCCCCAGATAACCAAATCCCGCCTGGTTCAAGTAAACTTGATGCACATTCAAGTGCTGGAAGTGTAAAAGTAAACTTTGAATATTAAAAAAGTCCAGATTGTACATTTTGATTTATATTATTACATTAATACTTGAATTAGGCAGTAATGACTTGATTTCCTTTCTTAATTGAGTCTTTTCACTGCCTTCCAGTCCAATTTTCAAGACTCTCAGCCTGGAGTGAACGATTTCACCAACAAACTTTAGTATAGCTTCTTTGGAAAATAGATCCGCTTCAAAAATCAATTTTCGTATGTTAGAATGGATAATTATTGGAGCGAGTTTGTTCAAGAAACTATTCTGGAATTCACATAATCCAAACGTTAAAGTGTCCAAACCGCCAAGCATTACTTTGGATAAATCTTGATGTTTAATTGTTGTGTCGCGAATATACAAGTGTTTGATTTGTGAATTCTTGATGTTTGACAGTAGGAGAGAAATGTTTTCACCAAGGTTAGAGTTTTTTAAAATCAATTCATTAGCAGGTAACGAGTGGAGTAATAATGGCAGTGTTCCCGTGAATAGGTTGATATCCTAAAAAGGATAGCTTTAGTACTTTTGATTTAGACACTGCCATCAGTACAGCCTCTAGATATTCAAGATTTAGATCCAATTCCAGTTCAGCGATATCTGTTTGTGGTAAGCTTTGCTGAAACGCCAAAACAGACTTTTCCCCATATATTCTTGCAGACAGTTTCTCGAGCTTGCATTTGGGAATGATATTGTACAGTATACACCAATCATCACTGTCAAATCTGTTTGTATCAATTTCAACACATTGAATCTTTGAACAAGACAAGGCTTTGGAGATATTTATCAATCCCAACTTGCCGATTTGATTTCCCTTTAGATTCAGGGATTTCAATTGACTGCCATTCAGCACACCAGCCAAAGCTGTTGCTCCAATATCACTAATTTGATTGAATGACAAATCGAGATATGAAACACTACTGCAAGGTAAATTTCTGGCGAAATAGATAACGCACTGGTCATTGATAAAACAATTTTTAAAAGTTGCTCGCTCCAGTTTTGTCATGTGAATAGTTGAAAATATTTCTTGCATACCAGCACATTGGTAATCCAGATTCTTGTAAATTTCCAACTCTTTAATGTCATACTTTACCAGGACTTGGCAGAGTATCTTATAGCTGCCAAAACTACAACCAGAGAATTGTAGTTTGTTTACATTTTGAAATTTGGATACCTTGTTGAATACTTGTCCGGCAAATATGTGGTTAAAAGTGATTGTCGTAATTCGGCCATAGTTGAGCATATCGATAAATTCTGAACAATTTGTATCAAAATCTACTTCCACTTGAACATTCTTTGCAGTGGGAATATTACCCTTAAGGCTGGAATAAATTGCTGGCGCTAAACGGACAATTTGAAACTTGAATCCCAACAGTGCCTGTTTAAGGCTAATGAATGATAAAGAGTTAATTTTTGAAGGGCTTTTTAATGTCCCAAGTGACAGTTCAATGCTTGGCCAAATATTGTACTTTTTGCTGTCAACCATCATACTGGACAAGCTTCTAAATGGCGCAAGAAGGTTATAGAGCCTCTTGCATGTTAGGGACAGAAATAATATATCCGCCCCATCAAGTAATTCTACTATTGCAAGCAGTGGATCGACTGGAAGTATGTGCAGCTTCATGAAATTGTAAAAGTTCAAGAGGCTCATGCTTGGGACTTTTACTGACGCCAAGGACTGAAATTACCAGCCCATACATATACCTTGCTTTATATGAACAGTATGTTTGTTGAAAAGGATTCCTTTATACGACGGCCGGAAATCGTTTGCTGCAAGTGTCTTTGCGTATCACAAAGGAGAATCACTGTGCAGATCACAGATCACGAACCCAAGTACCGTGCGGTATTTTTTAACTAATCTCCATGGAAATGGTTTCTGAAAAAACATTCGCAAACTCGTTTTGGGGCCAGGATGAAAAGGGATGGTAACTATTCATAATCAAGGGATGCGCTCCTTCAGAGAATGAAAAGATCTAAACATGTATCGGAAGAAATAACAATGTTATTGAAGGAACGCTCAGCGATCGAAGAAGAATACGGGAAAAGACTCGCTAAACTTGCAAAGAACTTTTCACCAAAGGACGAAATAGGGTAATCAAAATTAATCCAGAACTTTGAGAGAATCTCTTGATGTTATTCGTATTGAACTGGAAAAAACAGCGCGTGCTCACTTGGATCTTGCTTCCGACCTTAAAACCAAACTAGAAAGACCTATGGTTGAATTTGTAGCGAGGTACATTGTTTTTTACAAGTCAAACGAGTATTAGAAAAAATCACCAACGAATTAACGAACGAAATATTCAGTTAAAAAGCAGTCAGGAAGCACTTGTCCATAAGAACAAGGAAAAATATGAACAGAGGTCCGCAGAGTATTTGCAGATGCAGCAAGCCGTGAAAGCTCAACCACAAAACGAAAAGGTAGATTCTTCTAATAGTAGTTGAGGGTGAAATTAGATAAATTGAAACAGAATGTTGTGTTTTGTGACCAGGATTATGAACAGTCTTGTTTAAAGTTGGAAGAAATTCATAGCAACTGGCAGCAGGATTTCTTGGCTGCTTGTGTAGATTTTCAAAAATTAGAGCAAGACCGATTTCATTTTATTAGAGGAACAGTATGGAATTATACAAACTTTTTATCCAGTGTATGTGTTTCAAATGATGAAGTAACTATTTCCTAATTAGTCTTGCGAGAATGTTCGTGTATCTCTTGAAAAATGTAATTTAGAGTATGATATTCAATTGTTTATCGACGAGTGTGCCACTGGTACTGAAATCCCAAGGCCAGCATCATACCCAAAACATAATAGAATGCCAAGTGAAATGTCTTCTCAAATAAGCTCTGGTGCAAGTGTGAACAACTCTACTCCACAATTCCAGTTCACCAAAGTACCAAAATTAGAAGAAATCATTAGACAAGAACAAGAAGACTCTCGTATGGATTCTACATTCCAGTATGATCCATATGATACTGACCATGTCAAAATTCTGTTTAATGTAAAATGTTTATACTCTTATGAATCGCAAGCAAAAGAAGAATTGACAATTGAAAAAGATGATATTATTCCTGTATTGGCAAAGAACGAAGACGGGTGGTGGGAAGGTGAGTGAAATTTAATAATAGGACTTGGATATGAAAATGGAATCAGAAGACGTGGTTTATTTCCTTCCAATTTCACAGAGCCTTGTTGAGCCAATAAATTCTTTAATTTATAACTACATTTTTAAAGCTAGCGGCTGCTATGTTGGTTTTATAGGAGAGCTGCCTTCCAATTGAGTGATAAAGAGCCATCTTTTTATATTGAGACTAATGTTTGAGCGACCAGTGAGATGGGCCAGAGTAGTTCAAGCACTATCTCTGCCATCGTGCGGAAAAGTCGACACGTACGACGACTATCACAACGCAACCCAATCAAGTGCCTCCGCAAATCGATTCGCCATTGAATCACTGTTAATCCGCCGTTGATTCGCCATCGATTCGCCGTTGATTCGCCATCGATTCGCCGTTGATTCGCCATTCATTCGCTATGACTGAAGGAGAAACGAGTGACAAAGAGCTGCGGACAGTGCGGCTCACGCTCTCCACATGGTGCAGGAAAGTGCCAATCATCTCGGCCAGTTCAACTGCAAATCTGCTGAAACTTTCAGGCAGTGCTCACAAGCAGCCAATCTGCGACTCCCGCTGCCTTCAAAGCACATCACCACCCGACGGAACGCATTAGAAACCCCTTTTAGTCCTCTTTTCATTAACGGAAAATTTTTTCTTTCCATCGAGTTGGTGGCGAAGCAAGGGAAAAGTATAAAAGGCCAGCTATACTGAGAGAGCCATTAACTTATCATGATCATGCCAACTGCCACTGTTATCGCCACCCAAGTCAAAGACGGAAAGAAGCAAGCCAGGCAAATCGAAAACCTCTCGTTCATGAACAACATCACATCCCAAGGCCGCCATTTGTAAGGGCTGTCAAGTGCAACTATTTATTAACTTATAAACTATTTATTTCGCATTATTTCTATTTTGATTATTCGTGTTCAAACAAATGGAGAGCAAATCCTTGAATTATGGCAATCCGTAAAGATTAAGATTTCATTTTATTAAATACATGTTGATAAATTAGTTAGCATTCAAGTCTGGATGATAGACTTTCAAAGTCGCCTGTAGGTATAGTAGGAGAGTGGCACACATCTTCTGCAGGTTCTTGTTGCCAGTTAAAGAGTTCGTTTGTCATTTGGTATACGTGTGCAATCTCTGCCCATATTTATACTCTATATACTCTATAATGGTCGGTGGCTTCTCGGTCGGTACTATTTTACCGATGTTATTCCTAAACCTGATCCAACAGCAAACATATCGCGGACTTGATTCGCTTTTATCAGAATATCATAATCTGTTTTATGCATGTTCAAAAGTGTAGTTGGCAGTTTACAATGAAATATTTACCGCCTGGTGATAGGAGTATTCTTTAAGAATAAAAAACTTTCTAGTAAACTATTGGGGAAGGAGACAAAATATTCCAGGTAATTGCGGATTTCCGGTGTGGATCTGAACTTAATTACACATGGACATTAATTATTCGATTGCACTCCAGCATTTCACGTATCTTTCTTCTTGCCTTAGTCAACTCTGAAGATTCTCTAATATTAAACCCGAGATTCAGCCTATAAAGTGTTGAATGTTTGATTGAATTTACAAAAGAAAGTATACCGACTAAAGTAAGATTATTGCCAGAGAGGTCTAGTTGCTTCAATAATTTCATATTGATTGCAAAATCTTGCAATGCGTCATCAGTCATTCCTGAATAATTGATAGATAGCGAATCTAGCGACAAGTTTTTAATGTATTTCCCAATATTTACATCTACACTATCTAATCCCCAAATATCCAAGTGTTTCAATTTCGAATTTAACGGAATCTGTTCCAAAAGTCTACATATATGAGCTTCCTCTATTTTACAGTAATTCAATTTCAAATGTTCAACCGGTAACTTGTTGATATAGTTTTGGAGAATAGTTGCAGATTCGTTCTTGAATGGTACTTCGATACCAGTAAATTCCAAATATTTTACTTTTGACAGTACTATACACTGTAAAAAATCCTCCAAGTACTCTTTAGATATCTCTACATTAATACTTTTGATTTTTGAAGATTTCAGATTCCTTGTAATTGCTGAAATTGATTTTTCACTAGTAATCTGTCCTTCTAATATTTCCAAGTTGGTTTCTGACAGTACTTTATACAATATACAAAGGTCTTGATTCTCAAAATCATTGAAAGATATATCCAAGGACTTGATCAAACTGTTAGGTAGAGCAGCGACAATCAGTTCTAATCCTTCCTTCCGAATATAATTCATGGATAGATTCAACTCTTTAATTTTTGTATGTGGTAGATATTTCGATAGCTCCGCAACACCCACATCTGTGATGATATTTTTTGAACAATCCAAAATTGACAATGCAGTTCTAGAGAGATTTGAAGACAAGATCTGTAAAGCTGTATCTGAAAGATAGCATCCACTAAGATCAAGTTCTTTGAGATGCAGAGTGTGAATTTGGTGTATGACCATGTGAATAACTGTAGGAGAGCTTAATTTAATTGTTAAGGCAGTCAAATTCCGCAATCTAAAGATTCTTTCCATTTCCAATTCATTAACTTCCTGTTTAATAATCATACACACATCTTTACTGGGAGGCAAAATCGTGAATTTGTGTAAAAAGATATCGGATTGTATGGTGATTAAATTGTATTCAAACGCAGAGTTTGAGAGGCAGGAAATCCGCTCTAAATCAACTTGCAGATTATCGTTGAGAAAATTGTCAATCAAGTGCAACGATGGCCATATCCCATAGTGATAATCCTCTTTCAGACAAGACCCAAAGAAACGGAAATCCGACAGCAGCCCATAGAAATACTTGTTTGTGAGGGATAAATAGAGTAAATCCTTTCCATTTAATAATTGGAATATCGTGTAGAGAATGTCGAAAGGGAGATTTTCCAAATTCATAAAAAAAATAAACTGCTTGGTCACCACTAAAGTTTTTATTCAGAAATAGATTGGATTAGCACCGCCATACATCGGAATGTCGATACAATTCACTTCTAGCTGATCACCTTTATATATATTAGTAGGGTAAGAAAAGTTGAAATTCATAATGTATTGTGTTTCGCTGACAATAATCAAATCCACTGCTCTTGCTGGATATATCCTCTGTTCATTAGATACATCATCGGTATAGTATACGACTGCGCGATGTCTTTTAGCATCATAGTCCATTTCAAAAGTGATATCAGTGCCGTAGAATGAAACTTCCAGATGAAAATTTGAGATTGGCTTCCCAAAAAATACAATGTTAGGGTTGTAGCGGTAGAACAGATCGGAAGGGCCGCTCAGAACAGTTGTGTACGCTGCACTTGCTAAATCATAAATTCGGAAATGATTGTCATCATAAACTTCCAACTTTACAAAATCATCTAAATCATGAAACCATCCTGGTTGCAATAAGATTGGTTCTTCATATCCTGGAAAATCTTTAGTCAATTGCAAGTATTTGTTGTTTCTTTTGCCTTCAGAAATAATGGTTCCGATATGCTTTGGGCAGGAAGGGCTACCATATACTTTCAATTCGCAATCGTGTGCTGCTCCAAGCTGATAATTGCCAGATTCTAAATTGGATAAATTTAACTTGAAGGTTTGTGTCAATAAAGATATGGGGTCATTAAAATACCACCGCAGGTCGATTTTCCACTCTAGAAAGTATTGGGCAACCTTCTTTGCTTCCCGTTTGCTGTATACTTCGTGCTTTGTAAAAGTAACCTCGTCTGTCCTCAGCCTTTTAGAGGAATGTTCTTTTTCGATATATGAATGACAAGAATGGTCTTGCCTGATGTGGTCATCCAACTTTTGCTCAGAGGAATTGTTCTCCGGATTGTAAGCAGCTTCTAGCTGTGTAAAAGCCTTGCCATGATTTAACTTCAATTTATATTCCATTGATGTTGAGCTTGAACTAGAAAAATTCTTGAAAATGTCTATTGCAGAATTTGATAAATTGCTTCCAGGAAAGAGATGATTTTCTACCATGGGCGGGGAAGCATTTACACCGGTCACCAATGGGTCCTTCTTGGTTGGTGCAAAATCCTCTACCGATTCGCTATCGCATTCTTCAACATATGAATTTGATTCACCAGAACATTCACTTTCAAAAGACTCTACGGTTGGTTGTATATGTTACCTTCAAATCCAACCATATCTTGAGAATCGCTGGGGATTTTTACCAATTCGAAACTTGAGACTGGTTTTCGCTTCATCAAATTGTTGAATGAAAAAATCGTTGAATAAAGAAGGGTCACAAATGTACCACCTTCCACATTAAGAAAAGTTTTTCCTCGCTTATCTGCAAACACATTATCAATAGAGAGTAGTTACAGATTACTGACTGTTCGCTACGGTATAATAACTACTAGTAATCCTATTGTGGGAAATATAGTTCATTTCATCTTTGGATATAAAAGGTAAGTGTGTGGTCGTGCACTGACACGCCCCGTTCCACCCGTGGACTTTAACGATTTTGATTGAAAGGACTTTGCAAAATGCAAATCAAAACTCTCGTCTGCCTCTTGGTTGCTGCAGTCTACGCATCCCCTGTAAAGAACACCCAAGATGTTGTCCCTATCATGCAGGACGATGACAAAGCCGGTAAAAGGGATGGATAACTAGTTGCTAAATAAACCTTTTCAAGTGAAACTTGTGTTTTATTATAATTCAGCCTTGCTAAAAGGATGTTGCTCAATGAGTTGCAGTTGGGGCTGCTTTCTCATTTCCCAGTACAAACGACTTCATGCACTCCCAATTAGTTATTTTTTTTATGATTGACGCAAAAGCAATTGAAACAGGTTTCGTTAGTCTCATATCCAATTCATGGTTGACGTCTATAATGAAAAATGGGGATAATCTAGTCGCAAAAGTAACTACTGTTAATCAAGGATGCACCAATTCTGCCCAAAAACAGTGCCGACACAGAATTGCTAGTAGAACCATACCTCGCTCAAGTGGGGCAGTTTCTAAGGAGGCAGAGGAAGGATTTTCCCAATATTTATTTTCATCTGCTAAAGATATTTAAATGGGAAATGTAAAATAGATTAATGATAGTGTTGCAATCTCATTGCTCCAGCTGCTTTCCATGCTTATGACTGCATTCAAACCATTACTAATTGGCCAAGTATATATTGCTAATTTAGTTTCTAGCCTACTTGGATCCCCAGCAGTCAGCCCATTTATGGTCAAATGAAATCACCTTACCAGTAGCTGCGATATTTACTATATCAATAGTTACCCCAATTCTCGACTCTATTGCCAACTCACTTTCTGCCAAATCACAGGTGAGCTTTTGGGTGCTGATGAATACTCTCCTTTACAAAAAAACCCTGAAACTGAGTGCCGAAAGTAGAGTGGTAATAATTTATAATTTTAGAAGTATCAAACTGGTAATTTGTTGAACATATACGGCAGTGATTCAGCTAAAATTTACCAAGGGTTGACAGCTTTCAACTCTTGTATATTTCCAATCATTCAAGTAGTTACAAACATCCTTTTTCTACAAAGTTTGATAGGATTGACAACGGTATATACTTGCATTGCTTATATCTTGGCTTTTATACCTGTAGTGATGATGCAGATTAGAATTCAACAACTAGCTACCAAATCTGATATGCTGGTTGATACTAAAATCAATCATTTGCGCGATATATTCAAGAGTATCTAGATATTTACCCAGGTATTAAGAATATCAAGTTGTCAAATGTCGAGAAATACTTTTTTGACATTGTAAAAGCCAACATTGATCAGGATATGGACGTGGCCCGAATTATATACTTGTTAAATCGGGTAAGTTTCACCGTTACAACTGGCCTGTCTACACTATTAAGCTGTTTAACCTTTGTGATCTACAGTATTCTAGGATCCACATTAAACCCTGCAGTTATTTTCCCTGCGTATATGTATTTGGATCAGATTTCATCTCAATTAGTCACTTTGAAAGAAATTTTTGAAGTAGCGATGGTGGTGTACGAAGGATACAATATTGTTACGAAATTCATGTCTGCGAGTGAAAAGAGGGACACAAATGACACTACCGGGTCGCGCTTAGCTATAGAATTAGTGGGTACAACTTGGAAATGGTTTGATCCAGTGTATATTAAAGAAGCGCATGACTTGGAAATGAAGAAAATCCGGTATATTGGAAAGTATAGAAAGCAAACCTTGGAAAGAAAAGCAAACGAAAATACTTTTCAATTAAAGGATGTTAATCTTGAAATCGAAAAAGGGAAAATAATTGGAGTGGTTGGTACAGTTGGTGCTGGCAAAAGCACACTTTTATCAGGTATAGCAAGGGAACTTGATTACAATTCTGGAAAAGTAAACTATTCTAACGCAGATGCAAATTGATGGAACTATTGCGTATTTCACTCAGCAACCTTGGTTGATGATGGATACTATTGAATCCAACATCACCTTTGGTCAAGAACTTGATCAGCAAAAACTTGATCGTATCATCGAAATATGTGGTCTAAAAATGGATATTGATAGTCTTGATAACGGCATCAATACGCTAGTAGGAGAGAGCGGTGTCAACTTGTCAGGTGGACAGAAAGCAAGAGTTTCGTTAGCAAGATGTATCTATTCTGATTCCGATATTTATTTGCTAGATGATCCCCTTGCATCTATCGATGCTCGTGTCGGGAGGCAAGTTTTTGAAGCAGCGATCAAGAAAGAATTGAAAGGGAAAACTGTGCTATTCTCGACGCACCAACTTCAATACATGAACCAGATGGACGAAATTATAGTCATAGATAAAGGAAGGTTGGTAGAACGCGGCACATTTGAAGAGTTGAATCAAATCGACAATGGGTGTTTTAAAAAAATGATTGAAAACTTCCACTTTGATGAGGAGCTAGAAAATGATACTAAGGAAGCTGTAATAGAAACCCCATCGAAGCAAGTGTCAAAGAAAACAGGGGATATTATCAGAAAAGAACAAAGCAAAACGGTATTCTTTTTTTTAAAAGTAGGGGAAATTGAGGAATACTCTGTATAAGAAGATCTTTAGAGGTATCAAAAACCCGTTGTGGTACATTGGGATGGGTATTGGATTTATTTTCAATTTTGTTTTAGAATTTTTAGGGCTTCTTATCCTTACAGCTTGGTCAAACGACTCGTCAAGAGATTCATTCTTTATTGTTGCCCTTTCAGTGTCTACCGTGGCTCAGCTGGTTGTATTTTGTAAGAAATGTTTAACATAGATATCGTCACTTTGCTGTGGTATTTGGGAGGAATTACAAACAACAAGTACTATTTTTCAAGAATGTTCACGTCCGTATTGCATGCTCGTTATTACTTTTTTGAGGAAAACCCAATTGGAAGGATTCTTAGTAGGTTTACATCCGATTTGCAAGTCCTCGATCATGCAATGTTCAGATCTCTCTTGGCTGTTGTATCTTCAGCTAGTTCTTTAATAGGAAAGAGTATTCTAGTGTGCTGTGCTACACCGTATTTGTCTAGTATTTTCTGATTAACCCAGTCATATTGCTTTTAGGCTATAGCATACTTTGGTACATCAGGGGAACCTACGATTCTTCCGTATTGGCATTCAAAAGGATATATGCTGTGGAGAAGGCAAACTCGGATGCTATAAAAACGGAAACTATTACAGGAATTGCTACCATCAACGGATTTGCAGGTGCATCCGAGTTTTTCAAACAAAGATTTATGGCTCAATCTGATATATGGTTAGGGTGGCGGGCACTTACGATATACAATTTATGTTGGTATCAATTTAGAGTATCTATTGTGAACCTACTGATAAGCAATGGCATTATCATCTTTGCAATGATTTCGGGTACAAAATCAACGATTTTCAGTTCACTAGTTGCACTAGCTCTTACGCAAGCAGAAACATGTTCCTCCAAACTAGTTTTATTGATTGTAAATTTATCACAGAATAAGTCCAACGTACTTGTGAATTAATTTAGATGAATTCTTTTGAAAGAGTGGTAGAGTACTGTGAAGAAATTGAGCAAGAGCAGCTGGATGAAGATGCTTCTAAATATCTACATTGGCCCAGTAAAGGGGAAATAGAAATCCGAAATTTAACCCTTGCATACCATAGTAAGCCTGATACCGACATTATTAAAGACCTTCATATTTCCATTCAGGCAGGAGAGAAAATAGGTGTGGTGGGAAGAACTGGTTCGGGAAAGTCAACTCTTGCCATGTCCTTCTTTCGCTTATTTGAACCAAAGCGTGGTACCATCATTATTGACGATCATGGTAGCTACTATTTAATCTAGATATTCGAACTGTTTGTTTGCAAGCACTGAGGAGAAATATATCAATTATATCACAGGAAGCCAATGTTTTTACTGGGACCATACGATATAACCTTACTCTGGGAGGTGATTTTGCAGACGAAATAATTTGGCAGGCATTGGACGTTGTAGGACTCAAATCGTACGTTTCCGAATTACCTCAAAAATTAGATCATGAACTAATTACAAACGGCGGTAATTTATCTTTCGGACAATGCCAGTTATTATGTTTGGCTCGGGTTATTTTAAGAAAGCCAAAAGTTCTGATTTTGGATGAAGCCAACTCTTCAATTGATCTAGAAGCAGATCAGAAGATTCAAGAAGTGCTGCGTACGCATTTAAAGGATACAACTGTCATTAGCATTGCTCATAGGTTGAACAGCATTGCCGATTTCGACAGAGTGCTAGTATTGGAAGACGGTACGATGAGGGAATACGATTCACCGTATAACCTGCTTCTTAATGACTCTTCTCATTTTGCTGAAATGGTTAAATCTTCTGGTAGTTCTAATGCCAGGGCTATTATGGAAATTGCACGGCTTCAACAGAAATAGAGTTGATATTCTTAATACATGGATCTATTTTATTGGCACAGTTTCTATTCTTTGGTTTACTATTGATTTGATTCATGCATATTCAGCAGTCATCTATTCGAATAGGCAAAGCAGCAACTTGGGATAAAAATAATTAATTGAACACTAATTCCCAAGTAACACATTGCTCCTTGTGAGTTTGATTCAATCTAGTGCTTCGTACTTGGAATGATTTTATTCTTTATTATTTGATCAATCTTTATCATTCAACAGATTCCCACAGACTGAGAACGTTTTCCAGATAAGAGCGATTTGGAATTTAAAATATATTCCTCTTCACCGCCGATCAGTATCCTTTGGTTTGGCTCGTTATTTCAGCCTAAACTGTCTTTAATCCTGCTTTTCTTTCCTTCCCTTGCTGAATTTTTCGGAACTTTTTTGAATGGCGCGTGTTTGTCTTTGAAGAATTTGGTTTAAATACCCCGTCAAAAATTAAACTGCAATGATTACTCAACTTCCAACTGAGCTATTTCTATACGTTGGGAAATATCTATCGACCACAGATTTTTCAAATTTGCTCGTTACTTGCGGAACAGTTTATGGGAAAGCTAAAACTGCTCTACCATTCCTGTATCAACAGGAGCAGTTGGTGTATCACCTTGTTAATGGAAACTTGGATCAGTTTTCAAAGATATTAAACAAAATTCAGGACTCGGATATTGTTCAGGAAATATTGTGTTTGGCTGCAACTATTGGACAAATTGATATTATCAATCTTATTGAATCATCGAACCCTGTTGATTACGAATCTATATTCCTATTGGCCTGTGAAAGCAATCAACTTGCACTCGTTCAGCACTTGCAAGACAAAGTTGAAAGTGTAATTGAAGGAATAAATATCTGCGTAATCAATGGATATCTGGATATCTTTATCACCACTAGCAAAAATGTGGATTTGTCCTTTGACGACAATTTATTCATCAGAACTGCCTGTTTATATGGATATCCTGAGCTTGTCGCGTTTCTACTGAACGATGAGCGTGTGGACCCAGCAGCAATTCAAAATGAATCACTAAAAAATGCTTGTAAATATGGATACCTTGAAATTGTAAAGTTGCTTGTTCAAGACGAAAGAGTAGATCCACTTGTTGAAAACAATATCGCTCTTCAATTGGCAACTTTAAATAATCATCAGGATATAGTTGATTACCTTGTGGATGTTACAAAGACTTTTACAGGTGTGTAAATAAACAAATTTCACCAAGAATTAAATTTTGACGAATATTCGGATCGAGACAACGCAAATCCTTCCACCGTTTAAAGAGCACTACAAATTTTAAATGGCGGTGTCTCACCAAGATGTTCTTCTAAAGCTTGCAGAGAAAAATGTTTAAACTAGTGATTCTGTCGCTCGGCTGCTTGCCAACCATCAACCATTTCCTTCGTTAATCTGCCAGCACCAGATCTTTTCTCAATCATTTCATAGTGAATTACTCCAACATCGCTAGTTGCAGCAAGAAGGAGGGTAACGCACAGCTCGTTTGAATGCTGCTTTCCAGCCTCTTCAACACCAGATGTCCACCCTTCAAAGTTCCATTTTTCTTTTGTCTGTCAAATTTCAAGCACATTGAACCAATAACAGATAATTTTTTGAACGGGAGGTGGAAAGTCATCTGCTGTTATTTCGGCATTGGCAATTCCGATTATAGCTTCCTGAGCTTGATCTAATATTTGTTGCTCCTTTTTGTACAGGTTTCAATATATTGTTGGGCTTTAGTGACAGAATTTTCCACACGGTAATATTCTTTGTCATGGGAGAGTTGGGCAATGCAGTCTTCATTAGCAACATGTCGTTCATGTTCTTGATTTCATTAATAGAGGGATCTTTAGTCGTGTGATCACGATACTTTGGTAGTAATTTGGGAGGTCCCCTTAGAGTGTCGGGGTTAATTTCGGTAAGTTTAAAAGTCATGAAAAAAGAATGATCACAATTCGATTTTCATTTGAAAGAATGATTAATTCTTGGTCACTGGATAGTAATGGAATATTTCGCCATTAACTCGTGAAATTAATATAAATGAAAAGGGAATTACCTAACTAAACCGTAGGTGATTCTACCATTAAATCTGCTATAATCATTGAAATTTAGTTGAATTCCAAATGTTTTTGAGCCACATGATCCAAGTAATCATCAGTCATTTTGATGGTGGCACCAAAAAACAGTATATAAAGCGGTAGCCAAAGTCATTAATTACTACAAAATGTCTACTCCAGGTGAAAAAATGAATCCTATTGCTGAAAAAATTGTCATGGTTGAAAGGCATGATGGAAAAAGAGAAGTTAAAGAAGTAGAAAACTTGCAATTCATGGGACCGGTTACCATGCATGGAAGAAACATGTAAAATAATATATTGTTGCATATGCGATTCAAATCTTGTCTCTATTAAACACGTGTATTGATGTAGTTTTGTGATTTAATGATGCCATTTTGGAACTAGAGCCTATTGGGTTAAACCTATAGAAACACTTGAAGTTGTGAGTTTTCCAGTAGCACATCAGATATACTTGATCTAACTATTGCTGTAACTTTTTTGCAATACCAGATTGGGCCAAAACTGGAAATTTGGATTACTCTCCAAGGATAGAGCGAGTAACCGAAAAGGGTGTAAAAATTTGTATAATTGCTTGTTGAGTAATGACACAGTGAGTATATTGTCTTGTTCACTGTAATCTATAATTCTATACCAGATTTCTAGTGGTAGTCCAGACATGTAGATTGAAAATTCATAAATTTTAGGAGAATTTTATTCAATTAATTGGGTTGTTTAGAGCATTGGGGTTAAGGAGGGTAATTAAGTTCAAGTCAATTTGATACACAGATCAAATTTGTCCATCAAAATGAATTGAAACGAGATTTCCTTTACTTTCGAATTCCTAGCTGCATTGACAAATCGATCCATCCCCTCTCTTGTAAATTGGTTATAATCTAATACTAAATATTTGGTCCTAGACTGTGAAATAGTTTTAGAGAGATGATCAAGGAAACCATCGGTAAGACGGGTATTTACTAATGACAAGCTGGTCAACTTGGATCCTACAATTCCATCTGTAATATCTGATGACAAACTGGATAAATTGGTGGAATAAATCTCCAATTTCTCCAAATTACATTCAGATAAAGACCGAAAAATTGACCTTAATAGAGCTTGATCACTATTGTAACTGCTAATCTTCAAGTATTTCAAATTGGAATTGATCAATGACGGATGGACATCTCCGGTAAACGAACCGCCGTTTAGCTCCAAATTACAAAGAGGTGTTTCCTTGGTGATACTTGAAAAGATCAAGCTAATATCGGAAAAAGCACAATTGAGAACAGTGATACTCTTGACTGGAAGATTATTCAGGTGGCTTCCTAGTATAGTAGCACAAGCGTCTTCAAACTTCAAGTCTTCCCTTACAGTTAGAGATTCCACTGTAGAGCTGTACAACCCTAATAAAAATTGATCCAGGAATTCTTTTTCTATATCAATGATGAGTGTTTTCACCCTTGATTGTTTAATATTCTGGGAGAACGAATTAGCAGTAGTTTTATCTATTATTTTCAAGTAGCAATTTGTAATATTGCTTCCAGGTAAATTATCTCCCAACAAATAGTAATCTGATGTGTCAATGGGATTGTGTTGAATTTGTAATTCTTGTAATTTACATTTAGGAAGAGCCTGACAGAGATGTTTGAATCCTTCCATTTGGATTTGATTGAAATATAGATTGATTTTCTTTAGTCTGGATTGTGGTAGAATCGTTGAAATTGCTATTGCACCCTTGTTGCTTATTTTGTTATTGGCCAATTCCAATATTCTTAGAGTATCAAATGGCATAGTATGAATCAAATTGATAATATCTTGATCATCAAGTCCGCAATTGTAAAGCGAAAGCTCGCTTAATCGAACCCCAGAAAGGTTAGTGATTACTGCTTTAGAAATACTATGATCAACACTGCTTCCTACGCTGACTCTATTCAAATTCCGATAATCAAAGACTCTATCAAGTTCATCCTCTCTTGTTCCTTCTTCCACATTCATACAAATCTCTTTTGCATTGGGCAATCGATGCGATAAATTGTTGAATATTCTAGGGCTTACAGTAATACATTCAAATTGAAGATCTATCGTAATTATTAATTGCAAATCCGTTTCGGTAATATTCCGCAATTCATCCTTTACCGTAAATTTGCAGAGTAATAACCTTGGCCATATATTGATGTAATGTTCGGGATTCATGTATGATGACAGAATCCGTAGAGGAGCTAGGCGACCGTAAAAATAATGATTTGCGATTGATAGTTTCAACATATCTAGTCCATCAAGGTGTCGAAAAATGTAATTTTGAAGTTCTGCAGGGATTGTTTCCATTAAGTAAAAAATTCATGTCCAACATTGAAAATTAATCACAATAGCCATAGACTCTATATACATCTGGGTTAAGTATACAGATTATTTGCAATCAATTTGCCCATAGCCTACAAATCATTTGAACACGAATAATCAAAATAGAAATAATGCGAAATAAATAGTTTATAAGTTAATAAATAGTTGCACTTGACAGC
>JADIIY010000133.1:0-20251 GCA_027604245.1 Boothiomyces sp. JEL0838 | reverse complement strand
CAATGGTAACTCTGGAAATGGAAACGGCGATTCTATTGGCTTCACAATCTTCAAGAGAAGCCCCCAGATTATAAATGCCAGCGGAGGTAACGGAGGAAATGGTGGCTCCGATGGAGGAAATGGAGGCAATGGCGGCAATGGAGGAAATGTTGTTGTAGGGGTCGACACTGAAGGCAATGTCTCTGTAGGATCTGGATCAAATGGAGGAACTTCTGGCCATGGTAATAATGACAGTGGTAGTAATAACGGAAACTCGCACTAAATAAAACTGTATTTTTATGATTGAATATTTCTATGATCTGAACACTATGATAAAGCAATATAAGAATAGCAGTACTGCAATGGCATTGAGCAATAATAATCCCGCAGTTTTCGATTGTGTTGAACTATATGTGCAATACAGAAACATATGTAAGTCTATTTCGGCAAACTATTGACATGGGAATCCCATCCGGTTAATATCGGGTTGGCACATACGGTTATCAGTTTCGTGGCTACCAATCCAGTCGCAGATTTCATGTCAGGGTTCCTTTAAAGAAACTTTGCAAACAAACAAATGCGCGTTTTTGTGCTAGTCAATATCATTTCAGCATGGTAAATTCCATTAATATAGCGGGTATATATCTTTGACCTCAGGATGAGTACGCATGAAGAGATTACACATCAAGCGCTGTACTTTTTGAATATACTAGACAATTCAACTGTATCAATTTTGGAAAATAACAAACCGTACTTGGAGTCTGGATCTTACTTTCCTGATTGGTAGATTTCCTTTAATTCAGGGGGTACTCTTGTGCTGGAGCCTCAGCTGAATCAGAAGAAGGTAATTTTACTTGACACTAGCCCATTGGCCTCGGTTTTGGAATTACACCCTCCAATACATCAATCAGACATATTCTCAACCATACAGTGATGCTGCGCAAGGATTGATTGCGTTTCTTTTTGGGACTGTTTCCCATGGTGTGAGCGACGTGTTGTGGCATTCACTTGGAGTTGATCAAGGATTCATTGAGGTAATGCCTTGCTAAATAGGCAATGAAATATGCTTTTTATGATGGAAATTATCAAAATAGTCATATGGATGCGGACATTGGGGGAGATTTGATGATTGCTCGATTTGGGTATTTATCATATCTACAAGTACTAAATAACTGATATCATTAGTCATACTGGAAAATACCTACTCTGGACTTGGTGAATATATACGAAATGATGGGCTATTCGGTTACGTATGGTGAACTGAATCTTTGCATAATGCAAGGATACGCAGCTATTCAAGGAAATCGGATGATTGGCAGATACGCACTTCCAAACTACGCAGCAAGAACACCTTTCCTAGTAGAAGAGTACTTTACATACTTTAGAGGTGGTATTCATTCTATGGCAGTCGCAGTAGCAGAGTGTTGGGTTAATATTCACCGCATGCTGCAAGATGGTATATTTAGAGAGTGTGAGCATATGGGAACTGCGTATGAAACTCGTTCGGTTGCTACATCATCATATTCTCAAGATTATGAAGCGTGTGTAAGGAACAACTCTCATTATGTTGGATACATTATAAACACCAATGGATCATTGTCGTTAAGAGGAAATTTGGCATCTACTTTTATCAATGCATTTTGCATATATTACTACACTCCAGGACTGGAACCAGATAATGATTTTGCACCAGATCCCTACGGCTGGATGAATATACCACTACTTCGATTTCCCTATGTTTTACTTCAAGGGGCATTCAGCCATATTTTATCTTGGTTTGATTTCACATGCGAGCGCAATGCTGCCTCGACAGAGTTGTATTCCACGATGGAATACTCTAAGCTTGGCACTTCCTTAGCAATTGGTGACTTTAATGGTGATGGAATACAGGAACTAGTGGTGGGTGCTTCTGGATATAGTAGCAACGGATACATTCAAAATGGCGCTGTATTTCACGTCTCAGATTTAAACAAAGTCAAGCATTACAGAGGATATATTGAGAGCGTGGCATCTCTAATCTCTCTTTGTAAAGAAGATGGTGCACAGTTCGGCTTCAGCATGACAGTTTTGGACTACAATCGGGATGGCATAGATGATTTGGCCATATCAGCCCCATATAGTGGTCAATCAATTGATAGATTTGATGGGAAAATATTTATTTTATTTGGAAGTACTGCTGGACTTCGAACAGATGGTATGTGGGATGTATTGATTGACGCAACTCAAGATAATGGTCCATTCAAAGTATTTGGATCACTGCTGTATAGCTTTGATCTAGACAATGACGGTTTCCTAGATTTAATAGCTGCTTCACCACTGGCATCGTTTGATTCTGGAAATCAAGTAATATTTAATTAAAAAACAGATTGGTCAAGTTCAAGGTTATTTGGCAAAAAGTGTTACAAGCAACTTAACTGCTGATATGGCAGACTGGACACTTGTCGGAAGTCAAGATTATGAATGGTTTGGTACATCTATAGAATTTCTTGATAGACAAATTCTGGTTGGATCCCCAGGCTACTCTGTAGTAGGCGACTCTACAAAATCATCAGGAAAAATAACTAGCTTTAGTTTAGACAAAACGATAAATGGCCGGCCAATGCTCAACAGCTCGATAGCCGAAACCAGAGACTTTTCACAATTTGCTAAAGAAATTGCAATAGTGCGGAATTCAAGCACCTTTATTGCTGTTGGATCACCATCAAAAACTAGTTTTTTGGCTAGAAATAGGTTCATGAATTTACCTGGGTTGATTGTTCCGTTTGATAAGGAAGGGTACCAAGCTGGCCAGGTAAAGATAATAGATTGGATGGCAAATGATGGAATACCTATAGCTACAATACATGGTACAACAGCACTAGGTCATTTTGGTGAAAGTATCCAGTCTACTGAAACGGGATTGTTTATTGCCGAATCGCTTGTAGATGGAGGTAAGTGTATCTAATGTAGAACAAGGAAGACTATTTTATATACCGAATGAAAACATTATCAAAGGTGAATACAGAGTAGATAAAGTGTATTCTAAATGCTGGACAGGGCACAAAATGGAAGGGTTCGCCAGCAACTTTATTGTACAAGATTTGAATAGAAATGGAAAACTAGATTTGGTAGTCAGCTCGAAAAACAGGTTGGACTTTGATAGCTGGGGGCTTGGTCTACGATCTGGTAAAGTATCTATAATTTGGGATGCGCTATGAATATATGCATTTATACCCTTTTTGCAAGTTGAATATATTCTATAATCCGCTCTTCTCGTTTAAACCAATCTTTTTCAGACTCAAAGCCGTTAATATTATGGACCATTTTGTTGACAAACGGTCGTGACAGGTAACCATTGGACCATTCTTGCTTTACAACTTCTCGAAGTAGCTGTTTTTGTGTCTTTTTCAAGTCGTCCCACCAAACAGTTCCATCGCCAATTCCAAAGACTAGTTCATCTACATCTTTGAATAGTTCGCCAATTACAGTTGTTACTGTTTTAATAGGCTCCTTGGTAATCTTTTGTAATTCTTCAGAAGGTGGCAATGGCTGTAGCTTTTCCTTTTTGAAAATCAGTCTTTTAGCAGGTGGAAGACTGGGAAACTTGTTTTTATGATGAGCTTTGCATAAATCCCTAACAATATGAACTAGGTACGGTAATGCCATCTCTAAAGGTATAGTATCAGACTTGTTGTAATACAGAATATCCACAAGTTTGCCAATTGCTTCTTTTGGGTCAAGGCCAGAATCATAAAAGTTTACTCTTGGGATTTGATACACTACCTTTGCAAACAGCCTATTTCCATCTTTCCAATAATCCAATTGCGGAATCAATACTATGCACCAATAAATATGATCATCAATCAGCTTTTCTAATACAGTGGCCAAAAGCGGTTTTGGAAATGCATACTCGTATTTGTACATGGTGTACAGCAAGAAACTTTTTTCATTCAAATCAGCTGTTTTTTGCAACATTGAATTTGTAATAAATCTATTTAGCTTTTCATGTTTGATTCCTTCCAAGAATTCTGATTTTGCCCTTTGGTAATCTATATCCAATAATGCAGGAATAACATTATTGTAGTAATCGCAATCTTTGACATTAGCTACTAAATGCTCTTGATTAGTATACAATAAGAGTGAATATGTTTTTGAATCTGGTTCTGTGACATTATTTATCAAGTGGGTAATTTGCTCTTGTTTTTTCTTTAACAAGTTTAAAGAGTCTGGTAAGAGCTCTTTAACTCTACTCTTTAGATTTCTAATGTCTGCTGCAGAATCACAGTTGGTGTTTGTAATTATTGAATCTACAATTTCTCTTTCGAGCCACACATTAAAGAACCTAATATCAGGAGTCAATCCGTTCAATAATACGTGTTGGTATACGCTTTTCCCATCCTTTAGACTGCCATACTCTAAGCGAAATGATAGTATTGTACAGTACATTTTTAAATCGATTTTAATATTATTGTGAAGCATTTCATCAAGAACTGCTTTAGCATTCAAGTGATCGCTTCTTTTTAAACTCTCGACCAGTGCGCTATTGTATTGAGCAACATTACGCTTTGGAAAAGAGTATCCTAATGATTCTACAATCTTTCTTAATTTCGCTTTTTCCAAAGTGTATACAATATTCTTTTGTAGTAGTGAGTCTGGTTGAATAGACAACCTGGTTTGCTTTAATGGAATCATTAAAGCTTTTGGATACCGTATTTGCGGCAGAATTTCTCTTACGAGAGTAAGGGCTTGGTTTGTTTTTCTTTTACTAGACAGTATATACAGCATTTTTGAAATTAAATTCTGATTTGTGATTAATTCGTCATTTGTAGTATCCACAGGATTTGAACAATTGGTATTCTTATTGTTGATTTTCATAAAATATTCGAATGCATCATCAATATGATTTTTCATCAAGAGATAGCAAACCAATTCATTATTCTTGTATCCATTAGCAAATAGTGCTTCCAAATGTGGAAATATTGCATCGTCTATTCTCCACTTTTTCATCCTGAGTAACTCCATTATTTTACTCTGGTCCTGATTCTGTATTGCTTTGAGCAGCATGTGGTTAAATGTGTTGTATGAAAATGGTTCAATGTAATTATTGCTATCGATATAATGTAAATATAATTGTTCATTTTTTGTTTCTAAACTTTTTTGTTTATCCAAATACAGCATTGAAGAGTAAAGATTACCCGGTACCTGCTGCCGAGAGAGAAGCGGTAATAGCAAGTCGAATGCGTCCTGTTTTTCTATCCTCCTAGTGTCTACTCCTACAACCAAATCATCCACAAACTTTTTTAAATTTTCATTTGTATTCTGTAATCTATTTCGCATTACTGTTAATGCTGAAGTTGAATATCTTTGAGCTCTTGGTTTTACCAACATTAACAGGTTGAATATTTTTTTCATTTAGGATGGAATTGAAAAATAGGAAAAATAATCAAGAGGAACCTGTCGAAGAACCGCAAATCCAGGATTCGCTACAGACTGAGCAAGAGGCGGACGCTCAGCAAGGAGGGATCACTACCGCAATTATTGATTCGATTTTCACTCCGGGATACTCCACAAAAATTCAGTTCTTTATCCACTTTATCTTTGTATTTCTATTCTTTAATCTCTTATTTCTATACTACATGTCCAGATCGTGGCATGTTGTATTTCTGATGGGGTAAGTTTTACTAACATAGAATTGCTTGTTGTCTTTGGGCGTCACTCACCTGGTTCCTACACCAGCTAAGCGAGATTCCAGACAAGAGAGATTTAAAGCAAGAATTTTTCAATAAAGGTTAAATGAATATGGAGTTTATTTGAATATAAAAACCTAAGATTAGAAATGCTCTAATAGAAAATATTGGTTCAGACGTGCATATAATGATTCCGGATGCGAAATATCTTCAAAAGAATCAGAAGAGGGAGATCACGATCATCAACACCAACTTGAAAAACTTACCTAACGAGTTCTAAAGTATTCCAACAAAACGTTCATAGCTTCGCTATCTTCACCATAGTCACGGACAACAACGACAGAAGCACCAACAACCTTTCTGGCATTTCCTTCACGGTCGATTTTGCATAATCCAGCCCATTCACCTAATTTCTTTGCGTCGTCAAGTTTAATCAAGTTAATGTTGTGTTCTACGCACAATGCTTCAACCAATTTCAAGTATTCCTTTTCAGTGCAGGTTTCAACCAAAACACAAAGTTGAGCTTGTCTTCTGTCGAGTGCTTTTACACATTCTCTGATACCACGGGAAAGACCATCATTAATGAGAGCCTTCTTCAATACTTGTTTCAAGGCTTCTTCAACAGTGAGAGTTCCTTGGGTAGTATCGGCTTGTACTTCAACAGCTACATCATCTCCGGCAGTGGACACTAAGATTAAACCCTCCTCGATATTGAAAAAAAACTATGTCATCGAATGCATTTCTATACAGAACTACAAACTCCTTAGCTTTTGGAACTTACTTTTTAAGAGTAAGAAATCCTTGTGATATTTTTTGATTTTCAGATTTTTTTCAAGCAAGGATATCCAATCATTTTTAATTCTCCGATCACGTGAATTTTCACTGTGCCACTGAACTTGTTGAACTTGATCTCTCTTATTGAAATTGCAAGTAATTATACATTCTCTTCATCCATGAGTGGACATTTTCAATCGGATTACTGAAATTTCTTTAAAGTTACGTTTTCCAGATGACAATTAGAGTATTAATTTCACCTTTAATCTATTAATTCACGTTTATTAATTTGTCGGTGAGCACCGAGTATGGATTGCAAGTAGTATTCAATTATTTACACATTTTGGAAATTTTATGGCCTCTTATTCAAGTCAGTTGAAATTAGAAAGTAGCCTTGAAATTCACTTTTTCTTTTCCACAAAATCCAAAAATGATTCCACATTGAATGAAGTATAAAATCCATTCAAATACGTTCCCATCACTATTGGTACAAACAACTATTTAACTTCCCAGTATGGCTAATTTTTCCATTTTCTTGCAAAAAATTTCCGTCTGAATTTCATGCAAGAAAATCAAACACAGGTCATCGCGTATGTGGTAGGAATATCAAGCGGTATACTTTTAATGAACATATTCCTAGCAGCATACCGTATATATCAAATCAAAACTATTGAAAAAAAGAAGTATAGGTCATGGTTACTGTTGATAAGCATTACTGCGCTTACCATCCACACAGCGAATTTTTCATTTATAAACACAGTCGAAAACGGTTCAACCTATTCTCCTATAAATTATTATATCAGCCGTGTTTCTTTCAACATCAACTGTGCTGCATTTACAATATTCGCGAATATAAAATACCTTCAACTAATGAAAAATGTCAATATGCGGTATATAACGGAAACGGTGTTGTTTATTACTCATCTTGGATTCATGATTGTAGGAATAGTGTTTGGATGTGTAGATATATCAAATTCTCCTCAACTTCCGCCATTTGCGTCCTTGACAACCAAATTTCCATTCCTGTATTATGCATTCTCTTCCGTATTTTTTGGTATTATTGTATTTTCATTCAACATTATTCAAAGTGCGATTCAAGCTGATATGTTAAAATCGTTAATGGGTCAGCGAAATATATTATGGATTATTGCAACGGTAGGAAATATTAGTATCTTTCTCCAAACTATCGCATGGTCACTCGTATTGTGGAACAACTTTACCAACAGCACAGGGCTGTGGTTGGGTAGCATAAGCGAGCTTTGTCTGAACGCGATATTCTTTATCGAGAACGGCGCTACAGTTTTGACTAAAATACTATGTGCTGAACAAGTGGATATTGCTACCACTAATGCTTCCATCCCAGTTCGTAATTCAATTGTAGTTTCGGATGAAGATCTTGTTGACCTAAGCAAGTTGGATGCGTAAATAAAATTTAATTTATCCAAGTAATTACATTGGTGCTTCATTACAAGTTCCAAGTTGAGGAGGTTTTTTTACCGACATTTTTCGTGATTCAAACAGAGAATTAGCCAGAATGAAAGTCGTACCAGTCCAAATGATTGCTTATATCGCCGGATTATCAACTAGTATATTGATTATGAACATTCTTGGTGTTATCCTACGATTGCGTAAAGTTCAGCTACACACCAAATTTATCTCTAGTCTATTAGGAATTGCAACATTTTCGTTGCTAATCTTTACCTCTAATTATTCGATATCAAATACAGTCAATAAGGACTCAATAACATCAAAGGCAACATACTATGTTAGTAGAATTTCATATACTTTATTCTGCGCGTCTCACATATCTATGACTACCATCAAATACTTGCAAGTGGTCAAGAATAAAAAATACAGGAAATTGATGATCTACATCATTTTGGTCATCAATTTTGGAATGCTGGTGTTTGGTATCATTTGGGGATGCATTGATGTTACAATTGCAACTACATTTCCACCAACAATCTCTCTTTACACCAAAATTCCCACATTCTATTATGCGGCTTCCTCGGTCTTGATTGGCTTTACAATATTTCTGGTGAAGCTAGTTAAAAGCGCAATGATGGCTGATTTGGAACTATCTTTGTGTGGACAAGTTGGAAATAATTGGAAATTGTGGGCAATAGTTGGTATTGGTAATTTCAGCGTTCTTTCCCAGACTGGCGGCTGGTGTATTGTCTTGTGGAATACCTTTGTTAATAACGGATCTCAATGGCTGGCTACCATATCCACTATGTGTCTGAATTTGATCTTTTTTATCGAGAATGCAAGCGAAGTGGTTGTTGGTGAGCTAGGCAAAACCAAAGAGAACCCTGTACAATCGCCGAATAGAAGCGTACATCGTCATGACTTGGAAACAACCTGAATTTATTTAATATACCACCCATTGTTTAATTAAAAATTCGAGACCCATCTTTGGTCCGACGGAATTAAACTGGATCTCCGAGATTCAAAAATAATTGACTCTATGCAGGATCAAATTATTTTAAACCTTCATTATCACTAGTCCAAAGTTGATATTATGGTATCAGTGCTCTTTAGGTGAAAAATTGATTTTCAATGGGAGGGAAAAGTACTTTTTCCCTAATTTACATGGCGGTAATATTAACTCAACTTGTTGCGTACGTTACGGGTATATCTGCAGGGCTATGCTTGATGAATTTATTTCTAGCCGTCTATAGGTTACGTCAAATCTACCAATACGAACTGAATATGTGTTGCTTTTGGTTACTGATACTAAATATTTCTGCGCTCACATTACACACGGCCAACTTCTCTCAATATAATATCATTGATTTATCCGATGGAACGCCGAAAAGTTATTTCTATATCAATAGAATCGCATTCTATTTAACATGCGCGTCACAGTCCACTCTGGCAACCATCAAATATCTTCAAGTTATCACCAGCGTGAAAAAGCGGTTGCTTGCGGAAATTGTCACTTTGATTCTAAATTTGGGCTTCTTGCTTATGGGGATAACCTCAGGATGTTTGGACATATACTTTTCAGCGGCCGCAATTCCCCCTGCAACAATATGGTCTAAACTACCGATATTCTTTTTCGCTTTTGTATCGGCACTTTTCGGATTCTGCGTATTTTCCCTCAAACTGCTGAAAAGTGCAGCAGTTGCAGATCTGTCGATATCATTTTTTGGGAAATTAAAGGCGGATAGTAACCTGTGGACAATACTCTCACTAGGCGTTGGTAGTATTTTTCTGCAGACAGTGGCCTGGGTTATTGTATTGTGGAACAGTTTTACAAATAGCGGATCGCCATGGGTATCTTGCATTAGCGAGCTGTGCCTGAATACAATATTCTTTATCGATAATGGAGCAGTGATTACCATAAAAGTGTTGTCGAATCAGTCAAAGGGAAGTGATTACTACGAAAGACATAGCCCACACGATTCTAGGCTGATTGAGGATTCAATCGAGTCTATTTCGGTAAGCGAGCAGGAAATTCAGTAGTTAATAAAATAAATGTGATATTTTAACCTTTTGAAATCCTCCAGATCGCACCGACAATGCTTTCATCAAATTTTTTCGCGGCTGGGAAGATGCGAATAATCATAACTCAAACAGTGGCATATCTAACAGGGATTTCTGCCACCATTCTGGTCACCAATATTGTTATAGCTATCTATCGTTTATACCAGATAAAATATCACGAAAAGAAGCAATATCGCTTTTGGATTTTGGTCCTCAACATAGTCTCGCTGACTCTGTATACAGTAAACTACTCTTTTGTCAACACAGTAGACACGCCATCACTCTCCAAAGCTAATTTCTATATCAGCAGAATAGCTTTTGCTGTACTATGTGCCAGCCAAACAGCTTTGGTTATAATCAAACATCTACAACCAATGATAAATATAAGGAGGAGAGACCAGTTGGAAAATTTGGTAATACTGGTACATTTCGGTCTGATGGCACTTGGAATCGTTTCGGGGATTCTGGATGTGATAGCCGGTAAATCCCTGCCTCCTCCGTCTTCGATTTATACCCAATTTCAAGCATTCTACTACTCTATCGCATCCACACTATTTGGAATATGTATATTCAGTGTGAATATCATCAAAGCTGCTATTTCCTCTGATAGGGCACGGTCTGGATCTCTAGCACAGGAGTATAGCATTTTGTGGACAGTCGCGAATATTGGTAATATCAGTATTCTGCTCCAGACAATAGTATGGGCAATAATCCTTTGGAACATTTCGGTATACCAAGGAACACTATGGGTGGGGTGTATTGCAGAGCTAGGGTTGAATTGTATATTTTTCATCAAAAACGGATCCACTATATTAACTAAAGAAATGTGCGCCGAGAAGACTACGCACTCGCATTCCCCAAGAGGTAGTCCGGTACCAAACGAAAATCCTGTGGTATCTGGGGAATCGGTGACTATCCGCAAATCTTCATCCTTTTAAATTTTTTTCAATGAAGTTTTTAAAACACTTTCGACCAATTCATAAACGGTCTTTTCTGTCTGAATCCGATCCAAATGTTCAAAAGATGATTTCGGCGATAAAGCAGAATCCGCAGTTGATGCCAGCAATGTTGAAAATCAAGCAAATGTTGGAGGAGAAAAAGTACGTTGAAGGAACAAAGTTTAATTTCAGCAAGATGATGGATTTGGCCAAAGACAAAGAGATGCTGGAACAGCTGGAAACATTTAAAAAAGAATTCCAGAAAACCGGGGTTGAATTGGATATGGCATCCCTCGCTTCAGCTTTTACACAAAAGAAATAAATGGAATTTAATGTATTAAAAGTATAATGATGCAGCAAAGACAATGTCTCTTCTGATCAGCTCTGCAGCTTCTTCTACTTTGCGGTACAGTCCTGAATCACCCACCAAACGAGCAGCACCACTGACTTCCCTGCAAGTTTCGCTCAGCCTAACAATACATCTCACAATGCTTCCTTCAAGTACATCAGTCAGTTCAGTAATCTGTTTAAATGGTAGTCCACGAGCCCATTCATACACAACTTCAACTAATCCGAATTTGAGCGAATCAAGCACATCTTCTTCATGTATATCTATCCCACAAGCTCGTTGAATTTGTGCAATCTTGATTGCCAATTTCCTTATATCTTCAATCCCTTTTTCAAGGTTTGGTGTCAGCACAGGTTCACTATCGCTCTTTTCTTGGAATACAAAACAAGATAGTAATGCTACAATTTCAGCTGGTTCATAATCACTCAAGAAATTGTCGAGAATGAGCTCAGTTAGAATAAGTTCATCAGCAGTGTTGATCTAGGTTAGTTAAGGTTACTTCACACGCTACTCGGCCTTTGATTTGTACAATAGAGTTGTGGTCGATAAACCCAAGCTCTTTGAGCACCTCGATGCGTTGATGATAATCTGGAAGTAGTTCCAAGTTCATTTCTGACAAGTTCTGCTCCAATCCTTGCAGTTGTTCTCTTAGCATTCGTTCTTTGTGAATGATACCATACTAGATTAATGATAGTTACATGAGTGATTAGACTTGGACATAAGCGGCACTGGTACTTTTGCATTTGGAGTAAACACGCCTTTTTTTCTCTATATTGTTCCTGAAACTCTATATCTCTAATCTTGCTCCAATCGTACTCACTGTACCCTTCATTCTGTAGTTCGGCTCCAATATCATGCATCACAAGCATGGTTTCCTTGATCACACTAGATTTTTTCAAGGTAATTATAGACTCTGGATCGACTTTGATTTGCTTTGGGGTTACAATTGCAATTGTAGTATAAGACAAACACTCTATTGCATAGTTCAAATTTGATATTGGTGGTAATGAAACTGATGTAACAGGTAAAGCAGAAATTTCTAAGATTAAATAGAATTACCTGCCCCATTGGTATCATTTGCATCAGTCAATATAAACATCCAGAATGTCTTTTCGTTTCTGGTACTCATACTTTGTTTTCCTAACGAGTTACTATTGATATTTCTAGTGGCAGTTTCAGCAGTTTGAACAAGATTACTAGTTCCCACTTTGAGGATTACTGCAAGAGCATTACGGTACATTTGGTTATTGATCACAACTATTCTTCCTTGAGAGAGCGCTTTCATACCGACGGAACTGTTAATAATCTTTTCTTGCATCGAGTATCCAAGCGTTAAAACGCGGTAAGAAACATCATAAAACATTTCGATATCGGTGTTGCAAATGGTGCAATCTAATTTTTCTAAACTGGCTAGTTTCTTTGATCCTTCTAATAGCGCTTGCTCGTGTTCAGGTAAAGCTTTCTGGGTAGAGTTTTCGCTAAACGACCGTTTAATCATATCTTCCACTTTAATTGCTTCTACACGCAACAGATTTAGAATCATGTTGTAAGTTACTCTGAATTGCGACTCGAGTTTTGTTGGTTTACCAAGTATCATTTGGCGTAAATCAATTTCATCAGGTACTTTGTCGTTACAGGCAATGATCACCATTCCAGTAGCATCTAACCCTCTACGACCAGCTCTACCGCTCATTTGTGTGTATTCTCCAGGTAGCAATTGTCTAAAGTTTTGTCCATCATGTTTACGAATCATGGCAAATACAACTGATCTAGCCGGTGCATTCACCCCCATCGCAAATGTCTCTGTAGCAAATAGTACTTTAACTAACCCTCTTGTAAATAATATTTCAACAATTTCTTTTAAAATGGGCAATAATCCTGAATGATGAACTGCAATTCCTCTAGATAACAAATCCCGCATTCGTAATATTTGCGGTAATTCTTTGTCGTTGCCTTTTAAACAAGCAATACTGTTTTCAATGAATACATGTATTTGAGATTTCTCTGATGCATTGCTCGATAAATCTATATTTGTTAGAGCTTGGGCATATTCTTCACATTTTTTCTTTGAAAATGCAAATACAATAACTGGCAACAAGTTTTTCTTTTTCAAATAACTAATCAAGTTGATGTAAACATTCTTGTCTGTAGAAATGTTGCTATTTCTTCCACCCGAATTTGAATTTGCTGGTCTGCTGACTTGAGTGTTTCCTCTTCCTCTCCCCCTTCCTCTGCTAGAGTCCACTTTATCTTTTTTAGGATTGGCAATATCGTATGCATCCTTGTACCCTTTAGCAATAAAGTTTTTGTTTGAATCGACGATTTTGTAAATTTCCTTGTCTATAAACAAATGATGTTCCAAAGGCACCGGTCTTTTTAATGTTGAAATGACATAGATATTCTTTTGTTTGGTTCTTCCAACCCAATCAGCAAATTCCTTGGTATTTGGTACTGTAGCACTAAGTAAGATCAGATTGACATGAGCAGGAAGCATGATAATTACTTCTTCCCATACTACACCTCTTTCAGAGTCGTTGACATAATGAACTTCATCAAAAATCACAAATTCAACATCCCTAATCAAATCCGCACCTCTGTACAACATACTTCTTAAAATTTCAGTAGTCATTACTAAACAAGATGCTTCAGGCTTGATTTGGATATCACCAGTTAAAATGCCAACATCCTCAAATGTTTCTTTGAAATCTCGGTATTTCTGATTGGATAATGCTTTGATTGGCGAGGTATAAATAGCTCTAGTCATGTGCTTTTGTGCAAGAGCGATAGCGTATTCAGCAACAACAGTTTTGCCAGCAGAAGTATGAGCAGCAACAAACACAGATTCAGATTGTTCCAAATGATAGACTGCTCTCTTTTGAAATACATCCAATTCGAATGGATAAGTAAATGCCATTTCAGGTACCAAATCATGGAATTCAGGAAAGTCTAAATTGACATCAATCATATGAGCCCATTCCTTTTGTTTCTTTTTCTGTGGTTTAGCAGTTATTAAATTGTCAGATTCAGGGAGTAAATCATCCACATCCTTTTCTTGAATAATTTCTTGTTTTTCTTGGAAAAGAGGAGTTTCCTCTTCTTCTTCCTGTAGAATGAAATCTTGACCAGCAAATAAGGCAGATATATCAACAGAATTTTCAGAGTACTCCAAATTCAGTCCTCTGTCTAACCCAGGTGCAATCTGTAATAATTCATCAAACAAATCCTCATTAAAGTCCTTATTATCCAATACTTGCGGTAATGCGATACCACCAGGCATGAACGGATAATGGGTAGTTTTTCCTCTTACAAATTCACTATTCTTTGTCGGTTCTTTTTTAGTATAAAGTACCTCTTTGAAGCGAAGTAGAATTCTTTGCATTCAATTGAGAATTATCCAAATAATTCAATTTGAAATTAGCGAAATCCAGTTCACCATCAAAATTCCTTTTCATTTCCAGTGATAATAAATTCTTGCTCGGTGCTGATGGTTTGATTAAGCTGTGCAGATCTGTTTCTCTTTCCCATCTCCTTGGCTTTAATTCATTCTTTTTGTTTGGTTTCAAGTATTCAGCGAGGTTGTTTTTGAGGGTAAGTGGTCCCAAGCCAACATTTAATTTTATATCGTCAGCAAGGGTCATGTTTCCACTTGTGCCAGAGTGTCGTAAGAGTGGTAGCTCAGTGATTTCCTGTTGAGTTTCCAGTGTCTCCAAATAATTAATGAATTCCATTTTCAAGATCACAAAAAAGAAACTCACTAGAAATAATATTTTTTGACCTTTAAAGTTTCTCTAGTTGATTAGCATTTGAGGTATGCTTGGTAGGAGCGAATACCCTTGGTCAGAGTGCATCCTACCGTCACAAATTATCCTCAAGAATAAATTCATTTTAATCAAACGTTAAAGGTGAATAAGGTTTAGTGTCTCTATAATGTCTCTATAATGGCTCTATAGTGAGTCTATAGTGTTTCTATAGTGTCTCTATAGTGTCTCTATAGTGAGTCATTAGGGCATAAAACCAAAACAGTTTTCTCTTTTTTTCCTAATGCAAAAAATTCAAGTTGAACTCTTTCTAGTCTGCAAGTACCTCCGAATCGACCAGCTCCTCCACTTGCAATTCGCAATGCAAATGAGTCTATTCAAACCCAAAACCATAAAGAAATACTACCTGGAATCCTACCATATCCTCGGTCACAGAATCCAAAGGCTAATGAAACTCTTTGACAATTCTGATTTCGTTTGGTTGAGTGAATTTAAGCTCTATGAGGAACTACGTACACTTGACCTGTCAGTAGAAGCTAAAATTAAGATTGGACCTACTATTGAAGATGATGACCTGCTACTAGAGTACTTGAGTATAATACCACCAACTATAGAAATACTGGAAAATATATGTAAAAAAGGGTTGGTGAAATCGCTAGACTACTTGTGCGGAAAAGTGGATTTTTCCATTAGAAACCACTACCTGTTATTCGTTGGTATTTGGTTTAATCATCCAATGATTGTTGAAATCTTGCTTAGAGACCAAAGAGTAGACCCGAGCATTAATAATAATGCCGCAATTTCCATCGCTGCAAATTCTGCAAAGTGCGAAATTGTAGAAATACTAAAGAGAGATCCACGGGTTGATGTCTCTAGCGCTTTAGTTGGAGCAAGAGAAAGAAACTACTTTCATATAGTAGAATTACTTTGCCAATAAAGATATATTCACTTTTTATGTCTGTTAAAGCAATTATAAAACAGTACCAAGAATCAAATATAATAATCACAATCCTTTTTATCCAAAGCGATAGTACAAAAGTCGAAGCCACTCTTGAATTACAATTACACACACCAATACAGTAAAAAGCATTTACAAACTATTGAATAAAAAAATATATATTATGAGGCTCATGTTTTACGAAACAGTTTGACAGAAACGCTCTTGAAGAAAGATTGAATCTTGTTATCTTGAACCACAAAGCTCTTCTTGAACCAATTAAACCTATTCTTCTTGTACACACTCTCATCAGTCAATGTCTTTTTCAACTCTAGATGAGTGTGATGCTCTGCGTACCGAACTGTTCCTTCGTTTGTTCTGTACCGTACTAGATCTAGTTTGGGTATATCTAATCTCTCAATTGAAAACTCGGATATTTGTTTGTTGCATATAGTCAGTGTCTGTTTTGTCTTGTTTAAAAAAGCGATATTTTGAGAGTTTGGTGAGTTTACCCAGTTGTTTAGTGAATAGCGCAGGTTCAGGGACCATAGCCATAGTAAATCCAAATCATTCTTGTAATAACCTGATGAAAACGCTTCTTGTAATTGTGATAGAGTGTTTAGACATAACCGACTCCATTCGGTAATATTTGCTATTTTGGATAATTGTTCCAAGTGTCTGGGTTTGAAACTATCAAACCTGTATTCCAAAATACTCTTCATTAATGATTCTCCAATTTCTATTTTGAATGTGCGGAATTTTAGCAGGGCTTGCGATTGCGATAGCCACATCATAAAGTCATCCAAAATGACATCAATAAGCAAGGCTCCATTTGAATAGTGTGTAACTACCCAGTACCATATCTCTACTACTCTTTCCTGTTCAAAAGATCTCGTTTGGTAAGGTAAATGCTGTCCAGATTGACGTGAACTTTTGGTATACAAGATCATTGGCCTAATTTCATCCAAACTAATCTCAAAATGGCTTATTAATGAAGACGCAATGTCTGGGATAAAGCTGCCAGTTGGTCCAAACATTCTATTGAGTACTTGCATTGCGCAATCTTTCAATTTTGAATAAGGTACTAGTGCATCCAGCATTTCAAATAACTCGGGTGATGTGTAGTTACGCATTTGGCATAGGATAACATCATCAGATATCCTGAATCCTATAATGAGTAATAATTACCTAATGATAGTAAATGCTTTAGTAATTCAAACTGCTGTTGCGCAGCTTCCTTATTTGGTGGATTGGTCACCATCATTCGAATCAGTCCATCGTTAATCGATGGTATATACAGTCCTTGCACATTCAACAACCAATCAAATACTTTAATATCCTTTTGAATAATTTTAAGTAATCGAATAGCTGCAGTTGGAGTAAGTTCTGGTAATGGTATAAACGAGTATTCCTGCATCAATCCAAGGATATCGTTAAAGTTCAAATCAAAGTCATTTGAAAGGTATTCGAAACTAGCTACATCATCTCCATTAAACTCTTGTTGATTATAAATCCTTTTTGCGTATTCCACAATAATATTGTCGATCTTTGTATTTGATTTCTGACATTGTTGAGCTAGGAATCGGGGAACTAGTGATCCGCCTTCGACTAGTAACAGGATAAGCTTTTCATCTACCGGTCAGTCATGATTTACTTAGTATATATCTTTCCTTTTCATACGCATAGTACAGAGATAGCGGAACTCCATACTTGCCATTAACGTATTTTTTGATAGCGTATTCATCATAAATACTGCGCAATCGCTTACAAGTTCCAGTAGTATTCCGTAGTGATTGAATATCTGGTAAATATGAAAGTATATTGTACAATAACTCGATAGGTAGGAGAGTCAGCATGAAAAAAGCGCCTTTTTTTGTCTATTTAAGTCAAAGGGCTTTCGGAACAAGAGTGACTCGAATCATGTGAGATTCGCCAAACTTTTTGCAAAACGTGATAATGTGGGGGCTCAAAAAGTCTTGCACGATAATCATGTGGATGCGATCTACTGTTTGTTTACTATTTCTGGTGTTGTTGAAACGCTTGAACTTGGAAACAAGTCTATTTGGGTATTGGTCATTCCTCGTGTCAACGGCGAACTTGGCCGCCGATATTCCCTTTTGTATTTAGGGCTGAAGGATTCAAAGAGAGCATGAACGCTATGACCATTGCACAATGATTTTAATCTGGAGACAGAGACACTCTAATTATTTAGATATGATCTAGTGTATTTTATTTGTGTACCGAGTATAGTCTTGCTTATTAAAGCTTTTATTTTGCTTTAGATGGTTTTTGATTGACACATGTCCAAGGTTGAATGTATCAGCTGCCACAAATATAGAGTTGCATAAATGAAAAACAAGCAAATTGAAAATGGTTGGATTGATCAACAGTAGGATAGCATATTTTAAGAATTCTTATGCTGATTTTAACCACTAACTCCACTACTTGAAGCAATGGATTCGATGAATATGAGTGTGATAGTGTAGCTCTGAGCTGAATTTCCTATCGGGTAATCCATGCTAATGATGTCCTGTTCAATTCAGTGTGAGTTGGAGATTGCATTTAAAACGGAAAAGATATCTTGGGCTATTTATACTCGATTAAGATTAAGCCTTTGCAACACGAAGATGAACTCTATCCTTCAGTAACCAACCTAACTCTACCTCACTGCAACCCTGGTGAAAAAGTTTAATATAATCACTGGTATATAAATAGCTGTCAATTCAAGAATTCTTTTTTCCAAACACACAAGAACACTTTCATGAAAATGAATCTGTGTAGATTTACAAATAGACTCAATTGAAACGACTACCTCGGATCAATCCAATTCCAACTCAACGATACAAACCAGTGTTGATTTAGTGATACAACTCAGTTTCCGTATGATATTCAAAATGGCTGTAGAAGCCAATTCATAGTGGATACCACGATCACAACTGATTTTGTGCACGATGATACACTGGATTCACATGTGAACAATTGGAGTCTGTCATATTGAACGAATCCAAGAGTACTTTACAGCTTTAATAATGTACAGCAACCGAAATTCTAGAGAGGAATGCAAACTCAGATATACCACTCTACGCCAGCAATAGGGTCGAAATCAGTCTCTGTTTCCACAAGAGTAAATGAGAACTAGTCTGGCTGCCTTACAAGTGAGCGATGGGCTAAAACGCAACGCATGCCATTACAGCTTGCACTTTGGTGTGCTAGTGATATCGATAACGTTGAAGACCACGCTGGTTCTGGGTCACGAATGCTGAACAACATATTAAGGGTTTGAAGTCCTCTAGGTCCAAGACTATGAATGATTGTTAGTTAAAAGTGTCACACGTTCGAACGCGCCAAATGCCCTTTAGGGGAATGAATGGTATATAAAATGTTAATCGCTTTATTGGACTTTAGGTGGCTCAATTCCTCATATGGTCTGACTAATTGGTTTTTCAGTTCTACCAGAAGCCATTTGCAGACTGGCTGTGCCCCACAGCCAATCGAGTATAAAACCACCAGCTAACACTAGATTAGTATTAATGAACAAGAGTTTACCTGAAATTGACCAAAGCAGCTACAAAGTGTCGTTTGATGCGAAAAAAGGCTCATCCTTCCTGTGCTGTACCTACTCTTGTATCGGTGTACTTTCTGGTATCGGGCTGGCTTGTCTCCCATGCTTTCCATCATTTGCCAAATGGACAATAGAATCGCAGGACTGTACGGTAGACGAAAAGAGGATCCATTTCAAAGTAGGCTGGTTCAACAAAGAAGACAAACTCATTCCTTTGGACAGAATCCAAGATGTAAATATTATCCAAGGGTTCACTCACCGCATGTTTGGAGTATCCCAGATAGATATTCAAACAGCTGGAAATTCTGGTCAGAATTCAACTGGAGCTGAAGCGAGCCTGATTGCAGCAATTGATCCTCATGTCGTCAGAAGGGAAATTATGGAGAGAAGAGATAAACTAGTTTTGGGTGGAGCACTATCAGGTGTAGATTTTGTGCAAACTACTTCTAGCCAACCCCTTCCTTTATCCATGGATATAGTTCAAGAATTGAGAGAAATTAAATTATTGGTTGGAAATATTGAATCCAAAGTACCAAATTCCAAGCACCAATAAATTGAAATTTTAGTCGAGCATTACATCAAAACTTACATTTCCGTAGTTGAAATGTCGATCATTGCTGCTCTAATCCTCGCAGAATATTTTGTATCTATTTCCGACTACTCTCTATTGTGATAACAAAATATTCTGCAAGAAGTAGAATAACAGTGATACCATTTCTACTACCCAGATGTAGTTTTGATAGAGGGAAAGCTACGGAATGGCGCGACCGTAATATTATACACCCAGATAGTAATCACG